>JALJCO010012191.1:0-146979 GCA_023101725.1 Atherinomorus stipes | reverse complement strand
AATAAGGGTTGACCAGTTATTTAAATATAAATTCATGTAAAAAAAAAAAAGAGATGGAAAAAGATAAACTGATGCATTTATGTCTGCTGAAAACCATGTTGACAACCCAAAATGTCTGAAATGTCTGAGAAATTAGCAAACAACAGAGAAATGTGGCATTTAAAAACATTTCCAGAACAAACACACAGCATATACTGGAAAGTACCAACCTGAAAATGAGTGACAAAAAATTATTTCAGAACTCCTGTGGAAAGCTGAGCATCTAAAAAAGGGGTTCTCAACCTTTTTCATGATAGGGCCCAATTTTTCAGTCCAAACTGGTCAGGGCCCATTCAGATTTTAACAATTGTTTTAGTGTAATGATCTTATTTTGGTTATTTATTTTTAATAACTAAACCAAACTCCACCTGCCTTTTTAACAGACTGAACCTAGTAAAATGTGGCGTAATAAATCATGAATAACATAATCTAAAAATATATCATGAGATAGTCACAAACATATTTATATCACATGTATAATTCATGGAATAAAAACGAACTCCTACAAGAACAAATCAGAAATAGGCTATAAACACAAAATCTACAACAGTTTACTACAAAAAGAGAGGGACAACAGAAAAAAACTAATGGTAACAGATTTTAAAAAAGAGATAAAAATCTGATAAAATCTGATCATGCTCTTTGATACTCACAGACAGAGATGGGAAAATGCAGAGCCCTGATCCGGGACAACAAGAAACAATATTTTAAAAAAAGTGCAGTACAAGATTATATTAAAAATAAAAAAGGCTCAATTTAAACAATTTGTAAAAAAAAAACAATGTGTTTTTTAAAAAAAGTTGTTAAGGACAGGCCATAAAGACAACACTAAATTGAACAATTTATTATTTAAACATTTCTTAGAATGTTATAGAGAACTTCCAAAGACGACACTTTCTGCATCATACTTATTTTCTCTCTCTTTTTCCAAGAGTATTTCTTTCCAAAGAGTGTACATGTTTTCTTTCTAGATGAAACTTGCAGATAGCATGTTGGCCTTATCATTAGCGTTAGCGTCATTGGTCTTTCATCCAGACTTCTCAGGTCTGCTTTATCTTAGTAATCTTGAGGTAGAGGTCTTAGTATTCTGTATTTAATAAATTAGGGTGGACTTCCTTTGCCTTTTGGTGAGCGGTATAGGGACCATTTTTGTCTTCATTATTTAGTTTTATTACTTCTTATACAACAATTGCTACAGGCTAGCAGCTAGCTGAGTGTCTTCTTCTGCTTGTTTGTTGAACTGCATGACAAATTACCACCATCAGGTCGGGGAAGCCACTTTGCAACCATCCAGCATCAAATAACAGTAAAAATATACGGCCCTTGCAGTCTGACAGTGTAAAAGGAAAGTTATTGGGCTGCCCTCTAGAGCGCTCGAGGCTCAAGCGCTGGGCTGCCGCCCCATTGTTAAGAATCACTGCTCTAAAAACAGCATTAAGTCAGGTCCAGCTGCAGGGTCTGTGGCTAAATAAGCTGATGAGGTGCAGGAAGCCTTTCACAAATGGAGAATGCACAAAAGAATCATTCAGTTGAAAATAAGAGAATCTATACTGCACTTAAATAAAACAGAGATATGTCCCTCAATAAGCATCACCATAAAAGTAATTAAAATGTTAACAGTTTGGCTACTGTAAACTTCATTTTTTAGAGTCAAATAGGTCTTGTGGCACTAAATTATGTTAATTTAGAGAGAAAATTGGTATAAATTAGCTCTTTTATACAGAAACATTGTAGAACACTGGTATAGACACTGCAGTGTGGATACTGAGGTTATTCCAGAGTCTAGGGGACTACCACCAAAAAAGACAATATCTCTCTCTCCACTTTAGAACGAGACCTTGGCTGAATTAAAAGCATGTGACTGGATGGTCTTTGTGATCTTTTGGGGCTTTAAAAATGGAGCGGCTTGGTTATGTAAACTGGGAGCCATTATAAAAAAAACTTTTAAAAGTGATACAAAAGAAATCGTGAAATTAATTGAGAAAGAGGTTTTCTCTTCTTCTGACCAATTCTCTGGAAACCCCAGAGATGGGTGTGTGAAAATCCCAGTGAAACCCACGAACCATGACACGTTCAAGTCACGTAAATCCCCGTTCTTCCTCATTCTGATGCTCAGATTGATCTGTGATTGGCTGGGTTAGCTTTGTCTTAGTTAGTAATTGAACAGTTAGACATGATGAAATAAAATGATTATTGTGCATTAAAACTGACCTTTTCTCTTTAAATGATGCAGCCTTCTTTTTCTCACACTCGGCAACTTTTTCAGGCTGTAGCTTCTTTAAACAAAGTTGGCAGTCGGCAGATGAAGAGAATCAGACCTCCACCCAGGAGAGTGGGCTTCCAGTCCTGCAGATGATGACCTACTTTTAGTTTTATTTGTATCGTGGGAGGAGGAAGAAGGAGGGGAGGAGAGCTGTAATTTTTATTTTTTACTGAATTTATCTCCACAGTCTTCATTAATACATCACCCCTTATACCTAAACTGTTCCAACACACAGTCCTAGAGTCCTAGGGCCAGTCTGATGGTTCCAGTTACCTTGGAGTCAATACTACAAAGATCAGATTCAATCCTTCTTTGAGTATCGTGATACCACTGTGGCAGAAACAAAACATGCAATTTGTTTTCACTTCTGAAGAGTTTGAACCAATGAAATCATGTGCAAAACCAGACTCTAGCTTCTGTGTCACATGATGGTGGTAGCCTATCAGATGTAGGCCTAACAGTGTGTTCAGACCAGCGCGATTGGCCGTCGGGCGTCGGTGGATGCCGCGCGCGCGAGCGCGAGCCTTTTCTGCGGGCGGCTGGCGTAGCGCGCGGTGGATGTCGCGTTTGCGTGGCGCGCCAGACGCCGGAGTGGTTCGACTTCGGGCGCTGGCGGGGCCACCCTGTGGGAGCTGCGAGCGCGCCGTCCGCCCTTTTTTTTAACACCGAGAGAGTAGTAGACCTTTTCTGGGTAGAGGTGCCTGTCGCACACAGACAGAACCTCCCATCTAGGGGAGAAAAACTGGATCTTTTTTTTTTTTTTTTTTTTTTTTTTTTTTTTTTTTTTTCCGTCCTGCTTGATGTGTGGTTTGATGACCGTTGTCCTGATGGATGTACTTGCTGAGAATGCTGCCTCGCATCGACCGGCAGCGGGATGAATCATTGACTGACTCGCGGGCTGCCCAGCCCTTGAAGTAAAATATGCACCATCACAGCGACTACTGACAGAAGGGGGCAGGCAGGCAGGCAGGCAGGTGGGGGGGGGGGGGGGGGGGGGGAAGAGACGGGACACACAGAGCAGAGATGGCTGTCCGACACACGCTCCCTGCTTATTTCACCCCCCCCCCCCCCCCCCCCCCCCCCCCCCCCCCCCCCCCCCGGGGGGGGGGGGCTGAGCTGCCTGCACCTGCCAGCAGAGAGACGTGTGTGTAAAGGAGAGAAGAGAGGCTCTCTGCTGCGCGGACAGTGCGGGCTGGCTGGACAGACTGCCTCCCCCTGCGTGCCGCAGAGGCCAAGACGCCGGGAAACAGGCGTCGGACTTTTAATGACCGGCGTCAAACTTTAAGTCGGGCGCGTTTTTGACGCCCAAATCGCGCATTCGGAACACACTGTAATGATGATGCTGTTGCTGTAATGATGATGATGATCTTTTGTTATTTTTCAGGACTTTAATGCAGGTTATTACACTTTTTTTTAAATTTATAATATTACTATCACATTTTATATTTGAACATTTTTCACTGAATAAAGTCAAATAATCTTAACCTGTACTTAAGGGTACATGATGCAAAAATTACTGACACCTAGTGGTAAAGATCGGTATTTGAAAGGAACTATGTTTTCCTTCAAGTTACTTCATATTCGAAGCACTGTTGTGAATGTACGGTGGCCGTTAGTGGCCAAAATTCTGTAAAGCGCTTTGTAAGAGCTGTGAAACGGTGTTGCTGTTAGCAGAGACGTCTGTGGACAGAGTCAAAAGGAAAATGTCCGGCTGCTGTGTTTTGTTGAGGTGTAACAGAGCCTGTTGTCGGTGGAAGTAAACACTCGCAGTCACTGTTTGGCGGACATTCATGCCCCAGATGATCTGCTGGAGCGGAGTCCGTCTCCTCTAAATGGAGATTCATCAGCAACTGTCGCTTTAACACACTGAAAACCTAAACAAATACATAATGATGGTTGCTAAAATAAAATAAAATAAATCAGATTAACAGGAACATTCTAAACGTTCTAAAGACCATAGACCTCTAAAAGGTCTAAATGTGACACCAAGCATCTTGTACACAAATTAAAAATGAAAACTAACCGAGAGGTGACTTACAAAAGAAATTTTTTCCAATGTTACTTTCCACATTTTCATGTCTCCACATATATCTGTGGCCTTCAGCATTAAAGCTGTGATGAATGCCGTATTCAGTCCCCTCCTCCTGCTGTGATCCATGTTTTTTATCAGTAGTCGGGAGCATTCGCGCAACCCTACGTCACTTCCGGTCTGTTGCTGGGGGCGCTGTTTTCAGGCGGAGTGGCGGAAAGCCCCTTCGGACGAGTATTTGTAAATATTTGCATGGGCAATGTTCAGAGTGGACCAGGTGCACTACAAGGGCTTCTACATATGTTTAAAATTAAAGTTGGCCTTTATGTTATTTGATGAATGTAGGAAGTTTTTAATCTTATTTTTGTTTAATTTAATCACCAATATATTTTATTATTGTTTCAAAAGCCCCTGCGATAGACTGGTGACCTGTTCTGGGTGTACCCCGCCTCTTGCCTGATAATAGCTGGGATAGGCTCCAGCAACCCCGAGACCCTGAACTGGATAAGAGGTACAGAAAATGACTGACTGTTTCAAAAACATTTCTTTCCAGTACTAATGTTCTCAAGTTTTACTTATATTCAATCTTGTCCTTGCATTCAAGATATTAATGCAAATTTTACAGATGTGATTTTCTATTGTGGAAGAAAAAGTAACAGTATGGGTATTTGTATCTATATCGATGGAAAAAGCACCATACTTTTAGTTTTATATCGCCCATCCCTACCTTAAAGAAGAACCATCAACTGCATAAACAGCTCACATGTATCCATCAGGGGTGCAACGATACAAAAAATTCACGGTTCGGTTCGATAATTTAGTATCACTGATCGATCTTTTTCGATACAAAGCAAAAATTTTATGCCTTTTTTTTAACCATTGTACTTATGTCCACAATGGCTTACGATCAGGGTCATACTTAACACGAAGAACCAAAGTAGTTACACCGGGCCTTAATGTAGTCGAACGAGTAACGCAAATCCACTGAGGTTTCAAGACAGAATGCATCGTCAGAATACTAGTTGATGTAATAAATTAAGAATTCTGTATTGTTTTATATTCGACACATGATGGTCACAGTTCGGTACACACCTGTATCGAACAGCTTGATACGAATACATGTATTGTTGCACCCCTAATATCCATGCATTTGTAGACTGCATCAGCCTCCATCACAGCGAGACAAGCAGAGGGACCACCTATCTACCGACCTGCCAATGCAGCTGCAGGAAAACACCTGAAACGTTTGTCTGCTGAATGATGCATCAGCAGTTTTCTTCTTTCTTCAGCTGAGACGCTGTCTAAGTCCTTCGTCTGTTGGTGGGAAAGCCTCATTAACTTCAATGAACCTTCTAAAATACATGTTGTGAGGAAAAGCTGCATACGTGTTAGTTTTGTGGTTTATTTGTGTTTTTCTGTCTTTTCCCAGTAATCAGAATTACTTTTATATCCTGCACATTGGACTGGAAGAGCCTGCGTTCCCTCTTCAAGAGCAAAGTGATAAAGTTTCCTAAGTGGTCTATGAGAAAACCAGTTAAACCACGGCAGAGCGTTCAGAGCAGGAAGCTGTCAGAGATGGTGGAGATAAGAAGCTGGAAATGTCTCCATCCACTTTTCTGCTTCACACGATAGCAGGAGAAATACACAGCTGGTAAATGGTTCGTTTTCCTGCAGAAATCAGCTGGTGCAGCTGACTTTCACTTTTTAAATGTTTTTTTCCTGGAGTTACAGTGATGAACTGGATGCTGCTGCTGTGGAGGATTCTCAGGTTCAGGAGGAAGCTCTTTAAATGCAACCTGATCTCACATGGCCGTGGGTATAAATAGAGCGCTGCTTTGGGCTCTTTCACATGTCGGCTATGGTGCTAAAATAACACACCAAGTGGTTTCGAGTTAGAGGACGGAGCGAGGTGACAGCCTCTCACTGCTCAAACACTCACCGTCCACTTGATTACGACCACCTGCTCACTTGCTTTTTAACACAAAGCTAATTAGCCAATCACCTGGTAGCAACTCAATACAACTAGTCATAGACACTAGTTACGTTTCCATCGCCCCTAAAAATGCACAAAACCTAAATATTGCGATAAAGAACTGGTGATGAAAATGCCTCCATTGAAAAAAACTTCTCAGATTTGGCTAAAAACATTCCATGAGGTGATTTTTCAGAAGCATGAAGAGTCACAAGTGTGAAAATGTCAATGTCTTTGCACAAGTGTGAGTGTCCCGTCAGGGGACGATGACGATAAGTCACAATGAGTAATTGGTCTCTTCTGTCTGACAGGAGGGAAAACATCAACCCCCCTCCCCTCCTGCCCACCCTTGACAAATAAGCCGAAACAAATTTTAAAACACAAAGAGTGAATTCCAATTGCCCCCTTTGGTTTGCAGACCAAACGCGATTTGGGCGTCAAGGGTGTCAGGTTTACATGCAAAGTCAATTCCTGACGCGCGTCTAGGAGGCGTCGGAAACCCTGCGGTGCGTTACGCGCGTCAGGCGCAGCGCATCTAGGGGTGTTACGCATGTTTTGCGCGTCATTTTTTAAGATTTTCAGCATTCGACGCACATTACGCATGTCATGGACAGCAGACGCCGGAGTTGGAAAATCTGAACTGTGGTGTCTTGACGTGGGGCGTCAACCAATCAGAGAGACTCAATGTCATGACGCTGACACACATTTTCTGACAGGACAGGAAACACCCAGAAGAACCAGGGGAATCGCCTCTTTCTCTGAAGACGGAGGAGGATAAACTGTGATCTGGTTCTCGTTTCTGTGATCCATGATGACCTGCTGTGCCGATGGGATTCACTGGGTTTATAATGATGCCCCACATCGGGGCAGCAGGATGTTAAACTGGGCTGGATCAGATGGCTGAAAGCACCCCATCGTCAGCGCGCACCTCCTGGAGTAAATGGGGAAACTCATCACACGATGAGGAGGTTCCCTAGCTTTGTTTATCACATAAATTCGAGCCCCTCTCTCTCCTGCATCTACCATTGTACAAACAGACCAGTGACAGGAAAAAGAAAAAGGAGGGGCCCCTCCTGACGTGTCGAGCGTGCCTTGGCTGGGCATCCCTCGACATGCATCGGGGGCATCAAAACGCTGGGAATCAAGCGTCTGACCTTTTAGTGACACAGTGTCCAACTTTGGGCGCCAGATGCCTTTTCTACGTCAAAATCACGATGGGTCTAAATACAGCGTTAACTCTTGATTCTTATCCATCGTTTTGCGCATTTATGTGAAGGGGCAGTGGCCTCCCAGTTCTGGCTCAGACCGAGGGGAAAGTGGTAGGGCTATCTGGCCCTCAAAACGCAGATTTTCCAGGGGCACACTAGATAACCAGTGGTATTACCACTGATATTACCCACAATTTTGTGCAAAATACGGGCAAACGGCAAGGAAATCGGCATCGGCAGCCAAAGAAACGCACAAATGTGGGTAATTTTTTGTAAATAAGATATGAAAATCACCATTTTATGGTCACTTTAATGTCACCTGTGATGTCAAATGGCACTCAATCCGTCTAAGTGCAAAACTATGACCAACACCTTCATGAAAAAGGCTCTTCATTCAACCCCCTCTATTTGTCAGGTCAACAGCAACAATCCTGTGAAGTTGTCGAGGTCTTGGGAGTTATTATTCAGTCAAACCTTCAATGGAACCAACAAGTCTCAGCCATGGTACAAGCTGCACTTTCTAAGAAAGCTGAGCCCTGTTTTACACGCAGACAAGGTCACCATCTAAACTGGATACATCCGCCCCACCCTGAAGTACGCTTGCCCAGTATGGAATGGTCATCTTACTGAGTCCATGATTTACCAGATTGAACGGGTCCAGAAGAGTGCTTGCCAAATAATAATGGGCAGACGTTACTCTGGCTACCAGGATGCCCTCCAGACCCTTTCTCTTCTTACACTCCATGAGAGAAGGCAGTTGCTTTGCAGGGATTTTGCTCTGGGCCTCCTTAACTCCCCCTTTAGGTCTGCCCCTGCCCCCTCTCTAGACCCCAGGTGTCTGGTCACCAGACATGGGGAATTCCTCCAGACCCCAAGGTCAAGAACAAAAAGATACATGATATCTCCCATCCACTACCTGTCAAGACTGCTGAATCAGCATTTTTAAACATTCATGTTATTATGTTTTTGCTTACTCAGGTTTTTATAGTAATGATTTAGGATTTTATGCACTTTTTATCCTTTGTAATGCCCTTATAATTCAGTTTTTCAGTTCTTCTAATAGAGCATGAATAAACTTGAACTTGAGAATGAGGAATTATGTGGCTTTGAATGTGTTTACTGGGATTTTCATACACAACCATCTCTAGGGTTTCCAGAGTCAGATCAGCACTGCTTCCAACCACAGATATGTAGAATAGCATCTCTAATTACACAACATGAACGTTAAATTTGATTTAAGGCGAGACTCTACAGGCAAATAGGGTAAAAAATTTAACTAACTGGTGTCACCATTAAACTTTCCTGGTTTATTCCTCACATTATGGCTATCATTTTTTGTATTGCAATTTTTTTAAATATGCAAATTAGGTGTTATATAGTCAAAAATGCACTAATTTGCATACATTTCTAGATTAACCCAGGTTCAAAGTTTCTTTTGAATTTTGTTCACATAGTAAAGTCAAAAGGTTTTACAAAGGGGACTTTGGATATCTCTATCATTTCACAATTTAGGATATACTGACAACAACCAGAAACAAGTTTTCTGGCATATTTTGGGGATGAAATGTTCTATAAATCAGGCTGTGAATGAGATATCAAAAAATCCTTCTGGAAAAACTTTAAGAATACAGTCAAGAGCAAAACTTGAAAGTTTGGTTTCTGTAAGTGCTTCTGAAGTGGAGATTTTTTACCCGGACTAAGAAAAAACTTATTTTGAGAAAACAGCTTTTAAAGTTATGGATTGTAAAATTCTCCACATTTTTGTTCTATTACACCATCTACAGACATCAGATCCAATCAGATTCATGAGCTGGAAATATCAAGTTTGGTTGAGATGACATCGTTCAGGAAAAAGAGACTTTTCCAACGATACCAGACATGACAGGAAAACACCAACTTTAGCTACATTTTGAGAGGATTTGGGTGAATCAGACAAAGAAACACAAAATAAACTCCTAAAATGTTTATTTTCGACATTTTTTTTTACACTAGTCTAAAAGACCCCATGTTGAAGTGGGAAAACCCCCCCGAAAATCTCAAAACCTGTAGTGCCTCCTTAATTTAGCGGCAGGATGAATCTTTCTCCTCCAAGATGTGATATGAAGCTGTTCTGCAGTCAAACTGCAGCTGTCATGCTGCAGCAGAACACCTGGTTTCCTTCATTTATTTGACATAAAGTCTATTTGTCAGACGCTACTCTGAGCTGTATGAACAGATGAGTGCTCTCAGATGCCTTTGACCTTTGTGGCTCTGTCCCATTTTATCTTTGGAAAGTGCCACCCTGCACGGAGTTTTCATGCCAGTCCGAGTTCTGCACACCTTATCAGTCAGCGCGCAGAATAATGGTGCAAAAAGCTCTCTGCCGGGGAGATCGATACAGGAAGGGAGACAGTATTCCCCATCAAGCGCTCGGGGCTTATCGTCACTTATCTCAAAGAGGCGGCCGGGCGGTGGGTCGGCTCTGAAGAGCACACCTGGTCCCGAAGTCATCGAGGCTGACTGATGGGCAGAGGATTGGTTAAATAACAGGACTCATCCAGCAAACATCACAAACACATCATTTTGTGAGTTCTTTATGAAACACACACACAGGAAGGTTTCAGCCAATCACCTGCACTGTCACAGTTTTACCTTGGTTACCATGACAAATGTGATGAGCTACCTGTCAGATTTGGGGTGGCCAATGACAACATGCACACTAAAGTAATATTTGGCAGATTAAACCAACTGGATGACGGTTTGGTGGGTCATTAAAAACAAGTAGTATGGGTAAAGTGGGTCAATGGGCAAACTGGGACAGTTAAGCTTAATCTTTACATGCGTTTACTTCGGTTACTAAAAATCACCATTGAGCTCATCATAGGGCAACATGAGATTAAAACAAAAAGGTTTTGTTTGGGTGATGTGGATGTTTGGTTCATAATCAGAATTTACGTTGAGGTTACATTTTTAGTAAGTGTCCCAGTTTACCCATACTCACCCCACTGTATTTTCTGGAATATAAGCTGCACTTTTTTTCATAGTTTTGCAGCTCATGCAACTTTACAGAAGAAAATTAAAGAAAAGTTAACTGCGATTATTCGCAGTTTGAATTGCATGTGTAATATTCTGTTATTTTGCATATCTCTAAGCCCATAATGTGGTATATTTTACCATAGGCTTTATTGGGAATCAAATGAACACATAGAATTTTCTTTTTTTACCTTTTTTTTATTTTAAAAAGTGCATTTAGACCAACTTCCAAATATTAGAAAGAATAAAGTAATGCAGTGCTTACTTTGAGAGATTAAATATATCATAAAATTTCTAGCTGGAAATAACAACAATCAAGTGAAATGTATCACTGGTAGGAAATTTCTGTCTCACTGATGACAAACAGAACAGTCTAAAACAGGAGTCGGGAACTAAGTTTGACCTGGGGCCAAATTTTTTCCACACCAACTGAAGGCGGGCCAAACTTAACACGCAATTTTTTTTTTCTAAATACTTTTTCCCCCCTCATCTGTAGATAAATTTCATAGCCTACTTGAATAATACTTTTGCAAAAACGTAATTTAGTTAACTTGTTTGTTTAAAATCTATTGGTGGCACACAGAGAGCTGTAGTTTTTTTTTTTTTCTAGTTTGGTACAAGCCAGATAGTCTGAAGTCAGGCAGATGTGCTTTATTTCAGCCATAGTTTGACAGTTTACGGCTTAAAGGGACTTGAGGGAAGATTAAGACACGAAACTCGCGACTGGCGCTTCAGGTAACTGCAGCCACGAACCAAGCCGTCACGGGAGCGTGCACAAACTGAAGCTATAATGTTGTTTACTACGCTTTTTCTCCGTAGTTACACTTTTTAGTGTCTTTCAGTTGATCTGGATCGTTTGCTGACGGCAGAAGAATCCATAACAATCGCTTACAGTGTTTGAATTTAACGTGACCGTCTTCTTCCTGCATCAAAACTGCAGATGTAGGTCATTTGACGTCACGTCCGCAGGGCAGCGCGGGAAATTCGGACACCGAATTGCAGCACATTTTGCAGCACACAGCCTGTTCAAGGCAACGGAGAGAAACATGGGTGGAAACGTTATTTTTGGTATTTAGCGCTTCATCACCCATTAGTATTAAAAAAAGGGACATTCATGTTGGGTTTTTTTTTTAATTCCTGCCTCAAGTCCCTTTAAATGTTCTGAAATCTGAAACAGGATGTTTAAAACTGCGGTTGTACTTTTTCATTCGCCACTTTTTACCGCTTCACAGTATGGCCAAAGGGGCTGACTACAGGTTAGTCAAAGGGACAAAACGGCTTAAATTTGAAATGCAATTAAAAAATGTAATCGCGTTATGGGTTCTTTTTAACTATTAGCGATTAATGCATTAATGCTGACAGCCCTAATATATATATATATATATATATATATATATATATATATATATATGTACACAGTATATGATATACTATTGAGATTCATTTTAAAGGCGCTATACCTGATTGTGCACATTTTCAAACTGTGAGCGAGGTGAAGAGTGTAGTTTGAACCACTGTTGCCAACTCCTTAGGAAGAGAAGTCGCTATTGGCTGGCCCAAAAGTCGCCAGAAGTCGCTAAATGACGTCATCACGATGGGCAGTCTATGATGCGCATGCGTGATTCCCTGTGGAAGCAGCATGTTTTTTTCTTTTTTTTTTTTTTACATCACCTTTATTTACAACAACATACTAGTTTTGAGCGGCATGCCTTTGTTTGACGTGAACTTTTGCCAATTTACAAGGCTACTGGTGCAAAGAAGACCCAGGTGTGCCACAATGCATTATGGGAAACAAGCAGCAACTGTTATAATAGGCTATAATATATATAGGGACGTTGTAGCAAAAATAAATAAATGAAATCATGCCATAGGAAAGCCAAAATGCACCTTATCATACTTAGAGAAGGAAAAAAAAAAGTAACTTTCTAGTAAGTATGTACTTCTGAGCTTGGACCAGAGTTGTCTCCTCTCTGACTGATGATGCTCAGAAGCAGAAGCACACACACGAGTGTAGACAATGTGAGTAAAGCAAAGCAACTGAGACTGAGTGAAAAAAGCCGTGATTTTAGTGCAGCTTTTAATTTGAAACCTTTTTTTTCATTTTTAAATTTAAACAATCTGGCGGCAGGAGGCAGCTTCACACAGGTGCAATTCATTTGTTGTCTGGACGAGGAGGAGTCATCTCACAGCAGCTCGGACGGGCCGGGCCGCAGGCTACAGCTGCACCAGGACAGCGTAAAAACTGAGTGAGTGCCAGGAAACGGAGAGGGAAGGCGCTGATGGTGAGCAGCTCCTGATGAATGACGGAGAGCGACATAACCTTCATCTGTCTCTATGGACACCAGGAAAAGTCGCTAGTCGCTTTTTTGAAAATAAGTTGCTAGAGGGGTCTGAAAAGTCGCTAAATATAGCAACAGTCGCTAAGTTGGCAACACTGGTTTGAAATGTAAGCCCCGCCCCTAACTGTTTCTCCCAGTGAGAAACGCTCCTTCTCTTGTTTTTCTCTCCTCCCACTCAACATGCACGAAATAACGTGCACATTTAATACTTGTGCACAAAGAAACTCTCCAGAGAAAACTTGCATCTTCCAGTGAATTTACTGTTTTGGTTGCAGTAAATGGCTGCGGATCAGCTAAATGACATTTTCTATCATAACCGGTAGTTTACAGCACCCAAGGACGTATAAAATGTTACTCAGAAGAAAGTTATTGAAAAAATACCTGTCCAGGCGGACTTCCAGTCCACATTCAGTCCGAGGCGTCCAGCAGCTCTCTACCTTCAGTACAAACCACCGAGATTTACACAAACTTTATCCTTTTTTGGTCTCTCCTGCGTTTCAAGCCTCTCTCCTCCTCAGTTTTTATGCTTTCAGGCTGTTTTGCTGCGGTATCGAGACTTTCCCTTCAAGGGCGCCATGCGGTTCTATTTCCAAGTGCTGCCGTGCACGCGAGAGAGGAGGGCGCTCCACAATAGAAAAAGCTGTGAGTGGCTGATAGGAAACCGAAACTTATGTAGAACGAACCGCATTGGCATGAAGAGAGCGTCACGCCATTCTTAGAAACCTGAACTAAAAAGGCCTGGATTCATGCATATACGCAATCAATGAGTGATTTATTTTTATGAAATTACCTCTTTTAACACACATTATACCGTGTAGAAAGCATTTCTCTGAAAGAGATTAAAATAAAATCAGGTACAGGGCCTTTAAATCATATTAATTTAATGTCACATTTGACCAGTGTCTGTTATTCACAGTTATGCTAATTTTGTTCCAATTTAAAATGCGATAAATTATAGGAAAATGGAATAAATAATTATAATGTGTCTACAACAACTTTTAAACTTTTTTTTCGACCCTTACATTTTTCCATGACTGTCTTATTGCAACATTGTAGTTTAGTCTTTCCTCCCTGAATCCATCAGCCGAGTTAGACCAGTTGATCTGTGTAACTCAAGTGAAAGCATAGACCTGAAAATCAGATAGATAATTCTATTTCTTTCTCTTCATTCTTATATCTTCCTCTTCTGTTGTCCTCTTTCAAATACCCTTCCCCTCGCTCCGCCCCTGCTTTTGGCAGCAACTAAAAATCCAAAGACTAAACTCAAATATTTGAGCAAAGAAACAAAACAGGAGAAACTTTTATCTGCAGAGAATGAAATCAGATATTTTCTTCCAAGCAGCAGGAATCCCAGTCAGCTGTGAAGAGGAGAGTAATGTGCAGGGAATCACAAATTTGTTGATAAATTCTCTGAAGTTTTCTGTATATCTGACAATGATTTAATAAGCCAGGTGGAACTCCTGGTTTTGGCTCCACAGTTATTTATCTCAGTCATTGAAAACTCAAACTTGTGATTCGTGAGCTGGATGTATAAACAGTTTGTTCACTTCGTGAAGGAAAATGTCTGCATTATCTAAACTGTTCTTCGTGCTGTCAAAGCTTTAAGATAAATTATGTTTGATTGCACAAAAATGAAAGAATCTGATGTACATTCTGCAAAATATTTCCTTTTTTCTGAGGGTGAAAATCAGTCTGATTGTGTGATAAAAAAAAAAACACTTGAGATTAAATTAAATGCGACTGCAAAAAAATATGCATCACAGCTACATTTGATTGCAGTGTGCATGTAAACATGTGTGGCATGGTACGCAACGGAGGGCCCAGGCGGGCTTTGAACCCCAGACTCCCAGGTGAAAGTCATGCGCGCTGACCATTCAGCCAAAGGGATGCCTCCGACTGATCATGTGCCCTGGCTACTCGGCCACAGGGATGTCCCTTTGGCTGAATGGTCAGCGTGCATGACTTTCACCCAGGAGTCTGGGGTTCAAAGCCCGCCCGGGCCCTCTGTTGCGTACCTTGCCACACACGGTCGGTAAATCCTCTGTGTCAGCAGGTAAACAGAGACACACGAATGAAGAACTGGATTAGTATAAGAGTAAAGACCGGATGGAAATTATAATGAATGAGACTTATTCCTGTCTGTAAAGACTGAATGATATCTGACAGTAGTCTAGCTTTGTTTTCATTCTTTTTCTACGGAGCTTTTAGCTGAAAGACTAAATTTACAGTGATGGAAATCATTTTTCAGTCATAGCCTGTAAAATACTGAAATGCAAAATAAGACGTTCGAAATTCATTGTGAAGTAGAAGTTGAACCGAAATACAGGATGTTTTCCTTTACCACAACCTGGAAACCTCCAGCAGACAAAACCCCGAACTGACAAAAATTCATAGACCGTTAACAGAGAGGGACGAACCTTCCGCTACGTCACCCGTTGGTTTCTGAAGAGCTAAAAGTGAAGCCAGTGGGGCGTGTCCCACGGTCGCCATCTTGTCATGTCACGGTCGTCACTCCTGGAAAATACTAAAATGGGCAAAAGCAATGCTGCTTCGTGCTGCAGGGCAAATGATTGACAGCTGACGTACTCTGGGCTAAATGCTAATCGAGCTAACTTGAAACTAAGAGGAGCTAACGAAGATTATCCCCCTAAGCAGCGGGGTAAAGGTAAGACACGTTTAGACTTGCTATCATCTGATGAAAAACCGCTGTTGTGCTACTCTGCTACAAACTGAGACCTTACTCAGAGCAAACAAGGAGCTAACTAGGAGCCACCAGTCGGCAGGCCGGGCTTCTGGTCTGCTGTGTGTCAATCAAAAGGACACGCCCTTAATTATGTGTCATTTCAAGATTAAATGACATCTAAACGGATGGGTTAAAAAAAAAAAATTCATCCCCCCTCACAGTTGACATTAAGGTAAACTTGACCTATTAAACCTAAAATGATTTTTAGTGAACTAGAATAACCATCTTAAACAAGCATGATGGGTCTCCGACGCTAAAATTTTGTTGAGCAACTCTTTGAGACAATCACTGCAATCAGGTGTTTTCTGTAATGTTCAAAAAGACTTCTACACCTGTTGACAGGTATTTTAGTCCACTGTTTATAGGAAAGGTGCTCTAACGTGTTTGGGATAGTTTTTATTATTATTATTATTATTGAGAATAATAATAATAATAATATTCAATTCAACCACAATTCAAAAGCAATATTGTATTACTCTAAATTATAATTTGGTAAATTTTTATTCATTAGTTTCTTTTTATATGAATTACTATTACTAATTTACCCTTTTCTTGAATTGGAGGAACAATTCTGAGGATGACTGTATGTTCATTTCTGCTGTGAAGTTGGTCTTTCAACATGGGAGTCTTTGGGGATTTTCTCTGTTTGAGCCCCTAGTGGATGAAGAAAGAATTACGATTATTTAACTTAAGCCGCTCTGCGGGACCCCACCCGCCGGGCCCCGGCGCCAGAGGCATAAACCCCCCGACCTCCGTTCCGTGTGTTCTCATTTCCCCCCTTTCTCTCTCCCTCCCCCCAATCCCGTCCCCCCTTTTCCCTCTTTTCCTTTCGTCGAAACATTTTATTTTTTTTTAATATTTTTTTATTTTTTCCCCCCCTTTGATTTTTTTTTTTTTATATTTTTTAAAATTCTATTCAACTTTCACTTCCAGGCTTCACTCTTTTCCAGCGGAGTTTGCCCATTGGTCAATCCCCATAGACTCCCATGTTAAAAAGGCCAAGTTCACTGCAGAAATAAATATGTTTAAAGCCTGGTTCAAAACATCATTTTAGGTTTAATAGGTCGAGTTTACCTTCATGTCAACTGTGAGGGGGGGGGGGGGGGGAACCTTTTTATTCATCATTTGTTAAGATGTTATTTAAATTTGAAATTAGGGTCGTGTCCTTTTGATTGACAGGCAGAAGACTGAGAGGTGGATAGTTGCTAGCTCCCTGTTTGCTCCCTGAAAGCTTCAGCCTGTAGCAGAGTAGCACACTGATGGTTTTTAGCCGGCTGACCGTCCGAAGGTACCTTACCTTTAACACACCTTTCTGTTTTTTGCTAGGTTAGCGTTTAGCTCAGAGTATGTTAGCTGTCAATCATTTACCCCGACACTTAGGCCTATGCTTATTCCAGTTGTCTTGGGATTCCGAGCAGACGTGAGTTGGTTGGTTCTAGTTGCACCAACTCGGGGGAAAAAAATAGACATCTCAAAAACCATACTTGCCAACACTGGGTTTAAAAAATAGGCGAGATTTCTTTCATCGATCCAAGGTGTAATTTAGGGATGCACAATAACTTTTTTTTTAATACCGATAACCGATAAATTTCAGCTTCTAAGTCCCGATAACAAAAACTGGTTACTGATAAAACACATACTGTATATACCTAATCACACCAAATCAAAAATTTCAACTGGATGGGGTAGCTAGTGTCTAAAATAAGAAGGGAAAATGGTTTGGAAGCAGCTTGGGGTCTCCCCTGTGAGGCAGAAGTTTTTTTTTCTCTCAATCACAATCACTAAAACTGGGATTTTCAACTTCTGCATGTCTGCACATGTTGCTTATATTCAACAAAATAAGGGTTGATGAGATTTCACAATCATTGCATTTTGTTTTTATTTACATTTTATACATTGTCCCAACTGTTTCTTTTTTAGAGTTTTGGTTTGTCATTTCCAAACAGATGCAAAAGTAAAACAGGTTTGTTGGTTTTGTGACCTGTTACAATTCCTGATTTGCAGCTGAAGGAGTTAAAAAAGCAACATACTGGTGAGTTTTCAGGGCAAATCATGAGTCATAGACCAGAACTGAGTGGTGATGAAGGCAGTGATGAAGATGTGGACCGCTTACATCACCTCTGACCTCAATTTCCAACAAGCAGATGTCACTGAGAAGAAAGAAAGATAAAAGAGTCAGAGAAGAAGTTAGCACAATCTCCTCCATGAAGCGGACCCAACCTTGGTTCTAGTGTGGGACGGATGTGGTGGTCCTGGTGGTCTGACCCGGTCCACCAAATCAGATCTGGCTCATGTCTGCTGGATCTGTGGTTGACAGGCAGCAGCACTAATCCTGACTCATACAAAGCTATAAGAAAACGATGCTGAGAGTTGCTAACACCCGTTGCTATCAGAGCAGATTCTGTGTGAATGAGACTCTACATCATGTTCAATGTCGCTCTCTGAATTTTAAAGCTCCAATTATTCTGAACAGCTCTACAACCCTGAATGATACAGTTTAATAAAATCCTGCCTAAGCTTTGATTTTACAACTTGTTCTAGTATTAAGACTGTAATGTCTCCTTAATTCAACCTGAACTGAGTTAAAGTTCATGTCAGAACACAGATAAGAGAAACACGTTTTCATAAAGGAGACAGCAGGATTTAGGGGCAGATTTATGGGAATGTGGAGCATTATGAAGCTTAATCCTAAATCGCTATCAATACTGTCTTTATTTCACTGATCAGACTGACAGTTGGAACATCATGGAGAGCAGGAGGAACCTTCAGGAGGAGATGGGGGGGTAGCAAAGCTGACTTCAGCTGATTGGAGAAACATTTTACTCAACAGAAAACTGAGCATCACATGACTTAAGCATTTATGTACCCAACATGAACCCAACTGGACCTCAAGTGGGCACAAAAAAATCATTTGTTGGTTGAACACATTTCAATCATAACACATACACTGTACTGCCAAAAGTATCTGCTCATCTGCATTGATTCATGAGCTTAAGTGACATCCCATTCCTAATCCATAGGGTTCAACATGACGTTGGTCCACCTTTGCAGCTAGAACAGCTTCAACTCTTCTGTCTTCTGAAGGCTGTCCACAAGGTTTAGGAGGGTGTTTATGGATATTTTTGAGCATTCTTCCAGAAGCACATTTGTGAGGTTACACACTAATGATTGAACGAGAAGGCCTGGCTCTCAGTCTCAACTCTAATTCATCCCAAAGGTGTTCTATTGGGTTGAGGTCAGGACTCTTTATGGACCTGCTTTGTGCACTGGTGCACAGTCATGTTGGAAGAGGAAGGGGCCAGCTCCAAACTGTTCCCACAAAGTTGGGAGCATGGAATTGTCCAAAATGTCTTGGTATGCTGAAGCATTCAGAGTTCCTTTCACTGGAACTAAGGGGTCAGGCCCAGCTCCTGAAAAAAAACCCACACCATAATACCCCCTCCACCAAACTTTACACCGGGCACAATGCAGTCAGACAAGTAACGTTGTCCTGGCAACCGCCAAACCCAGACCCATCCATCAGATTGCCAGATGGAGAAGCATGATTCATCACTCCAGAGAACGCCTCCACTGCTCTAGAGTCCAGTGGCGGCTGCTTTACACCACTGCATCCCACACTTTGCATTGCACTTAGTAATGTATGGATGGATGCAGCTGATCACCATGGAAACCCATTCCATGAAGCTCTCTGCGCACTGTTCTTGAGGCCACATGAAGTTTCCAGGTCTGTAGTGATTGAGTCTGCAGAAAGTTGGCGACCTCTTTGCATTATGCGCTTCAGCATCCACTGACCCCGCTCTGTCAGTTTACATGGCCGACCACTTCATGGCTGAGTTACTTTCATTTCCAAATACCCCTTTCCCACTGGCCAAAAAACAGTTTAAACCTGTGAACAATCAGCTTTTAGTGGTAGTGGGAAAAGCTCACCAACCCGCGTCAAACGACTCCGCAAGCAATGCGGGTTAAGATTGCCTTCAAGCGGCTCGGCTCCGATCGGCATGTAGTGGAACACCAGACCTGGGTTGACCCGCAAATTTACATGATGACGTTGGGCTGTATGTGGCTATATTGTGACATCATGCCAGTCGCGTATCATATAAAGTACCAAAACAACTCTGCTTTGGCCACTAATTCACGTCGCCTGCATTCCATCTGCACAAGAAAATCACCCGGTGGTTTTCCTTCATTTTGAGGACGGACAAAGGTCCAACAAGAAAGCACGTTGACTACAGCCTGACTCGCTCTCCATTGTTTCCTTTTCTGATTTCTGTCGCACAGCTGGCATCATCAACACACAGCTGTGGGGACAGAGGCCACGCAGCTTGCCAGCAGGTGATCAGACTGGGCTTTTTATTTATTTTGTCAATGGGAAAAGAGCTAAATGCCAATTATGAGCGGGTCGATGCACGTTTCTCATTATGTGCGTTAATTACTGTGGGAAAGCGGCCAAACACTTCCATTTTCTTATAATACAGCTGACGGTTGACTGTGGAATATTTAGGAGCGAGGAAATTTCACGACTGGATTTGTTGTACAGGTGGCATCCTATCACAGTTCCACGCTGGAATTCACTGAGCTCCTGAGAGCGACCCATTCTTTAACAAATGTTTGTAAAAACAGTCTGCATGCCTAGCTGCTTCATTATACACCTGTGGCCATGGAAATGATTGGAACACCTGACTTCCATCATTTGCATGGGTGAGGAAATACTTTTGGCAATATAGTGTATGCTAACATTGATTTTAAAGCTAGTTTTCACAAATTCATCAATGCTTTTAATAATAATTTCAAAGTAAGCGAGATCTGATCCAATAAAAGGCAGAATGTAATCCAGATTTAAACCAGAAAACAAAAATAACCCACATCCATCTCCAGCTGTGCAAAATGAGCTCATCTCCTGTCAAGCTGAAAGTAAAGTGTATTAAATTAAATTAAAAAAAACCTTTTAACAATAAGAAAATATTTGTCATATCCTTCAGGTGTTGTCTCAGACTAGATGAGCACAGACTGAAGTTCAACCTCAGGCTTTTTACTTCGTGTCATCCTGTCTGTCTGTGGTAAATGTTATAAATAGGTCTCAGATCTTCCACTGGTGAAAAATTTAAAGCCTGGAGAAGATGACTGCATTTTTATAATTGAACCAGAAGGAGACAGCTGTCTGATGTCAGACGAAGATCTGACGAGGACGATCAGACTTCCAGGGATTCAGGAATAACTCTTCTGACAGATCCCAGATGGGCTTTAAAAGGGACTTCACTTTGATGTCAGACTCGGGGCTGTGCAACCATGGAAACCAAGCAAAGACCAGCATGTTGCTGCACAGCATGGAGTCATTTTGAAGTCATCGGCATCGTTGTAATGGTCAGCAGGGTCCTGTGACACATGCAGCCAGTCACCACAGAGGCTGACTTCACCTGCACTGCTTTATTTAGAGTGTGAAAAAAAGACTCGACACATCAAATTAGCTTCTGCTGAAGTCCTCAGCAGCAGGAGGATGAGGAGGCTTCAAACATTTGTTCCAGTGTGGGTTTTTATCAGTTTTTCCACCTACAACTGAACAAATGACACAACTATTTCCCGTCGTTCCCAGGTTGCGAATGACGGTTCCCAACCTGGGGTCCAGGACCCCCCCAAAAAAGGTCCCTAAAGACAACAGGGGGAGTCCTCAAAGCATTGATTGTTTAGAGCAGTGGTTTCAGAACTTTTTAAGCCCCCCCCCCCCAAGTTGTAATAGTTGTAATAAACTACGTAAATTGCTGTACTTCTATTACAAGTATTGTTTTAAATTTTTCTGAAGTTTAATTTCTGTTTCAGTTTGAAGTAATATTTTGATTTAACCTTAATTAATACATTATGTTGAGCACCAAATAAAAAACGGATGTAGTACCCAGTCTCATCTGAAAAGGGGACAGTGAAGCCAGTTGGGCGTTTCCCTACGTCGCCATCTTGCCCTGTCACGTGTGTCGTCACTCTCGGAAAATACTAAAATGGGCAAAGCGTGGCGACGGGACAAATGATTGACAGTCAGCGTAGTCTGGGCTAAATGCAAACCAAGCTTACTCGAAACTATAGGAGCTAACAAAGACTAGCATCCTAAGCGGCGGGATAAAGGTAAGACATGTTTGAACTTGCAGTTAGCTGCTAAAAACCACCTTTTTGCGACTCTGCGACAGACTGAGACCTTACCGAGAGCAAACAAGGAGCTAATAATTAACCACCAGTCGCAGACTGACATCTGGTCTGCCGCATGTCAATCAAAAGCACACACCCCTAATTATGTGTAATTTCAAGATTAAATCACATTGAACGGATGAGTTATAAAAAAGAATACCCCCCTCACATTTGACATGAAGGTAGACTTGACCTATTAAACCTAAAATGATTTTTTGAACCAGGCTGTAAACATGTTTATTTCTGCTGTGAAGTTGGCCTTTTTAACATGGGAGTCTATGGGGATTTGATGTTTTGCAGCCTCTAGCGCAGGGTTTCGCAACCCCTGCCCTGCATGTATTCGTGGGCCGTTTCTCAATCTGCGTACTTGTGCGTACTTGCGGGCTCGTGGACTCGTGAAACGTCATCACCTGCGGTCATGTTCCATTAAAAAGTTAGCTTCTCGGCAAGTACGCTGGAAATCCCCGGATGATAACTTCCTCCGCCCATTTTACTGAGCATGCATCAGAGGAGGCTCGTGCGTACTTGGCCAGATATAAATCCCAGCATGCACCTGCACATGCGCAGCCTGGTCTTCCCTCCTCCGCCTCCAACAGCCAAACCTGAGCGATCATTTCCATTCTTTACTGTTCTTGACCTTTTATCTGCAGCTCTTCCTCCCGCTTTTCTCTCACAGCTGTTTTTGATCATATAATTATGACCTGATTACCCATTTGCATTAATGTGCTTATGCATTGTAAATAAATATAATGTACATGTTGGGGAAAAAAAAACAACTTCCACTTAGTATAATTGTTTTTGGAGCAGTTATTTTAATTGTTTTTATTGGTTTCAGTACCATCACTACATCTCCACAACAATCAATAACAAACAGCTGTAGAATAATACAATATCATTTTCATGTTGACAGGCCCTGCTCACTGCTGCACAGCGTTGGTGGTGATGTCACAAGTTTGCGTTGTCTCAATCTGTCAAGTAGGCGGAGCCCGTGCTTGTGAACTCCACAAGTGCAGACTTCCAGTACGTACCCACAAGTCTGTACTCACAAGTACACGAGTATGTAGTACTCAAACTAGGAATTGAGAAATGGCCCAGGTTTCCAACTCTACCACACCTGATTCAGATCAGCTCAGCTGCTCATCAAGTTCTTTGCAAGCTGCTAACGAGCCTTTCATCTGAGTCAGGTGTGTTGAAGTAGGAATATCTTGAAAACCAGCAGGGCAGGAGTCCCTAACCTGAATCCGCCAGATGGATGGAGAGAAGCTAATTTTGGGCTGTAGGTATTGTGTCTAAGCGGTGAACCAGATCACAACACCATTTATCCTCCTTATTTATGGAGATTCTGACAGTTTTTCAAACAGGTGGGCGGTTCAAACCATATTTGAGGGGTGGGGGTTGCAGTATTTTTGTTGTGAAAATATTACATTTCAACAAAGTACTGTATGTTTTTTATACACTTTAAGAAAGCATGTACAGTTAAAATATATATATTAGGAAAAAAAATCTCTCAAAGTTTAGGGGTGCTGGGATTCAATTTAGGCCCCCCCAAATTGGGCTTAAAACTCCTATGACGCCAAAATATTGAATTAAAACCAAATATGATATTAAAGATGTGCACTGACAACTGTTTGTCCTCATTCTTAAAATAACTTGGTTATAAATAATCCTACACTGACATTTAAGCAGATTTATGTACAAACAGGTCATTAATTGCTCCTGAACTTGGACAGCAGCCTGCAGTCTGGTCTCATCAGGATTAACATCCTGGTGATGTAGTGGCTAGAAAAAACATTATAACATAGCTTACTGTACCTTCTGCTTGGTGAGCCAGTGGACAGAATGATGCAGCTCATGATATGAAACCTCCAGGTGAATCTAATATTTTCAGTGATACTATCAACCAGGCTACAAAGACACCGTTGTAGTAAACTGTAATTATTAGGGAACACATCCATTACAATGTTAAGACACAATCTGCAACATCTTGCTATTTTTTTTAAACAAAGTGCTCTGTAAATTCCCAAAAGTGTAAAAATCGGATTAAATCTGTTCTGTTTTTATTGCATTTCAAAAACACGAATGCTGATTTTCTTAAACATGTCTGCACTCAAATGTTCGTAAGACTACTCCTTCTCAGCAAAGATCAAAGACAAGATCCAAAGTCTTACATGAATGTCACAATTATTAAAGAAAAGTTTGTAAGTAGGACTTTAGAACAAATTTGTTGTGCCTGAGGACCCCAGGATCACCAGCCTCTGTGGTGTCCCCCAGGGGTTTGTTTTGGCCCCTCTGCTGTTCTCCCTATGCTATCCCTGGGGTTGATATTTAGGAAGCATAATATTCCTTTGCACTGTTTTGCTGACGATGTACAGGTTTACTTGCAATTAAAAGTCCCTTCACGGGATTCTCTTATGCTCTTTTTAACTGCATGCAAGATATGAAAACATGGATTTTTTTAAGGTTAAATTAAATCAAAACAGAAATCGTCCTGTTTTGTCACCCTGACATAGTCCAAGGCCTTGGCCCTTTAGCGCCCTACATCCTACATTTATAAATTTACAGAGTAAAATAAAATATAAATGAATAAATAAATAAAATTACAGGAGCAGTTTTGTGAAATTGACTATTTTTAGACTGTTTATCGTTACATCTGAGAGACTCTGCCTCTCTGAAATACTCCTTTTCTACCCAGTCATGTCACTGACCTGTTGCTAATTAACCTAATTAGTTTTCAAATGCTCCTCTGGGTGTTTTGAATTGGTGTCAATCACTTTCACCGTGATTGACACCAGTCAACCAATGTTGTTTTTGAAACAACATTCTGATTACAACTTCCGATACCAAGACCAAAGGTCAAGTATTGGCCAATGCCCAATAAAGATACTTAGCTGTGTTTGGGCCAAAGATTATGAATATTGATCTGGTAATTTGATTATATTCTTGGTTTATGTTAGACATGTCTGTTTTGTGGAATGTCACCTCTAATTACCTGGTTTAACAGGTTAATAAAATAAGTTCATGACAGGAAGAATGAGGAAAAACATTAATTATAGATGGGTGATGAATTTCAAACTTACAGACATAATATTATATAAACTAATTACAGATAAATTAAGACCCAGTGAGGAAGAAGTGCTTGAAAGAAAAGCTGGAATGGATATACAGGTGCGCCTGGATGGGCAAATTTTGATGTAAACCAATATTGGCCCAATATCAGATACTGGTATTAGAATGGGACCGCTCTAGTTTGAAATTTGCTGATTAGCATAAAAGGTATATCCATCTATCTATCTATCTATCTATCTATCTATCTATCTATCTATCTATCTATCTATCTATCTATCTATCTATCTATCTATCTATCTATCTATCTATCTATCTATCTATCTATCTATCTATCTATCTATCTATCTATCTATCTATCTATCTATTAATTTAGGAAATTACTGAGGTATTCCGTCTGTTGTGCTCCATCTGCCTCATTTTTCTCCACCTACCCGTTTTAATGGCCGCGCCCCTTCTTACGTCTGATTGGTCAACGTTCCGGGACAGTTTCCCTCTGATTGGATGCATTTTGTCAACATGCCGCTTTGACTTCCCGTTTACGTCAATTTTATGAGAATCAGACAGGAAGTGCGGGAAATTTACAAAGTTAAGATAAAATTGAGTTGTACTTTTGGAATTAAAATTATTTTTAAACTATTTTATTAAACTTTCAACAAAAAAAATATGTTTTGAAAATTAATAACAATACTAACAATCCGTCTTTAAGCGTGTTAAATGGAAGAAAATGGTTGGTGCGCTCTTACATTGAAAGTCTTAACCGGAGACTAAGTACCGGCTGCTCTTCGATTGACGTGGAAGGACGGAAGAAGTGCTGGGTGAGGTCAGTTGTTGTGGCAGAGCAAATAATGGAGGAAATGTTAAAAGTTGGTCTGATAAACCGTGTGGATTTATCGGGTTAGAGCGGGTTGGAGAGCCGGACTCTCAGCTCGGACGGACCACGGCGGAGCGGCTCGTGCTGGCTGCTAACGCCCCATGCTAGCTCACCTGTGTCCGGCTTCTTTGTCTCAGACTAGCTTCATTTCTCATAGTCTTCTTGTTAAATGATCTAAAGCCTTATCTCCTCTTTACTCATTATTCAGACCAATTTAAACCCTTTGTTGCCAGTGTCTGGACTGGCAAACATCCCCGACTGATACCTCTCCGTCCAGAGATGCATATTATTAACTCCGGAGGCGTCCGGCTGGATATTTATAAACCCGAGTAGTAAAAACTAGTGTTCAAACTGACAAATGGCGTCCTCTAAAGCCAAAGCTGGAGTCAACAGTGACACCGGTGCCCCGAAGGATGGGAGAGGCACCGGCAGCAGTCCGGGAGAGGCATCAAACAGCCGGGTCTACAGCCTGGACGACCTGGACACCATCGCCACCGTTGGTGAGTTCACTGCCCCCAAGTTGTCTTCACATCCAGGACATCTGGGACTCCCAGGTGTCACTCAGCAGATAAAAGCCAAAAACTGCAACAGAAAAGGGAGCAGAAAACAGAGGGAGAGTGAAGTGGTGCTAATTTATAGCTTATAGTGACAAGGCAAAGAACTGCTGGCGTTGTTTCTTATTAATGAACGTATTATTGTGTAATGAGATGCAGGATTGGTTCCCAGATTCATGAAAAGCAAGATTCTTTATTTTGTGATTGAGCTTCACCTTTTTCCCACCACAGATGGAATTTTTTTTAACACTTTCAGATAGATAAAACTGTAACTCACATTGAATCATCTGGGCTGATGTCTCCTGGAGGTAGGGCTGTGCAATATACTGATATATTGCGATATGATATGTACATGAGAGAGGTATGATATTTACACATATCGTTATGTTGCAGGATTAGTTTTGCAAATATTTTTGCTTTATTTTTTAGTAATGATCTGGCTTCACCTCGACTGACTACAAAGGGGTCACTTAATTAATAAGGGTGGGAAAAAAATATCGATACAGTGAAGTATAGGGATATTTTCATATGCCGATGCCATATCTATATTTAAAAATGCGGTATCAATCTATTTTACTAATGAAATTTCACAAGATATCGTTAAGTTACGAAATCTCATGAGATTTCACAAAATACCATGAGATTTCATAACAGAATGATGAAATCTCTGCAGTATTTTGTGAAATCTCATGAGATTTTATTTTAAAAAAACGATGGGGTAAGTGTAAAGGTAAAAATACCGGAAAATGTCGTATATCGTCATCTAAAATAAATTTATTGTGATATGATATTTGGTCTATATCGCCCAGCCTGACCTGGAGGTATAAGTAGGGATGCACGACAACCGTTTTCTAAAAACCAATATTGATAACCGATAAATTTCAGCTCCTACAGGCCGATACCGATAACTCATAACCGATAACACACATACATACCTAATCATGATATCAAATCAAAAAGATTTCATTCTTTAAACGAAGAAATGTTTATTTTTTCCAGTGAAAAACTATCAGCAAGCCTCTCTAACATTTTCTAAAAGAAAAACTGCCCCAGACCATCACACTACCACCACCACATTTTACTGTTGCTATGATGTAACTTTTCTGAAATGTCGTATTACTTTTACCCCAGATGTAATCACTTTTTCACACAGGGCTATGGAGGTTTGGATTTTTTTTCCCCTTACTCATAAAAATCTTCATTTTAAAACTGCATTTTGTGTGTACATGTGTTATCTTTGTCTCACAAAATTATATTTGTTTGATGATATAATACATATGTGTGACGAACATGAAAAAAAAAAGAAATCAGGAAGGAGGCAAACACTGTACATGCATTAAGATTTCAAACTGGAGAAATGCAATCAAAAGAACAAACAAACAAAAAAAAAAACTAAAAATGATGCTGACAAGTTAGATTCAACATTTATTGTATGTTAACACAATCTGAAAAACTTTATTTGTAAACAATAATAATGACTGACAGGTCAGATTTCTTTGAGTAAATAGGAGCATTTTTAACAACAATAAATCCCGTCTCATAATTTTTGCAGAGCACTATCGTGCTGACAAAAATAATGTGTTATTGGAGCAGGTCGTCATGATATCTGACTTCACGAAATGATGTGATAATTTTCTGTTATCGGTCTGATAATTATCTCGCATCCCTAGGTATCAGTGCTTTTATCAGTTACCCAGTTGAATCTGACCTATTTGCCATTTATCTGTTTTTTTTTCCGGTACATTTCGTCTGCTTTGAGGACAAAAAGTTGAGCTAAAAAGGATAAAAGATGCTCTAATCTTATTTAACAAATCACCAGCTGGACCCATCTTGTGATTGGATTTGTTTAAACAAAATCTGACTCCATTAAATCAGGGTTATATCATGTCTTCACTCTTCAGGACTGTGTGTGTGTGTGGATAAGAGAAATGATGTGTGCTTTGAAAGGTTTCCGTTTAATAGGAAAAGGGAAATGATGATGGCTTTTTTATGATATTGTCTGGTGTTCCCGCCTCATTGTCTCATTTCCAGTGACCTCTGACCTTTCAGCCTCATTTCTCTGATATTAACCTGCAAGTTTTTGTCATAATGTTCCACATTTACCCAGTTTATAATAACTGTGTTCATATAAACCAATTCATAAAAATATTAGCTAGCTAAGGAGACCAACAGATGACCTTGAATCAACCCTCCATCCTGAGCTGCAACAGGAGACGGTGGGGATGTTAGCAATGTCATGCAGAGACTAAAGAGAGCAAACAGGAACCCAGTGCATCATGGGACGTCCCCTGGTAGCATCGGCCTGTAGCAGCATAACTAAATTGATGGCTAAGTTTCACCAAACAAACCCTACCTATAAACTTTACAAGTAACGGGAAAATGTTTATAAAATACAACAAAAACTAGGTTGTCATTAACTGACCCACCTCTCTTCCCGTCACTGCACTCGGCATGCTGCACTCGGCATGCTGCGTTCACATGCGGAGCAGATGTCTGACAACAGAGCATCCTGCTGCTGTACTTCCGGAGGCGGGAATTGCAGATGCACTAATCCAGTTTATCCAATCCGATATCGATACCTGGGCTGAGTGTATAGGCCGATACCGATCCCACACTGCTGCCAAATGAATGAACCATTGCCATGCAAGTGAAGGCATCAGGGTTGACATAAACATTTAACCTTGATTAAAAAAGGTAACAAATGAACACAGATATAAATGTATTTAATATTATTTATTAACAAATTAAGTGTACATTTGCAGCAAAAAGAAATAAATAACACTGCTCTGCGTGATGACGTAACTATCGTTGCAAACATAGAATTGAAGTGACAAGATCACTTCTGTATTGCTGTGTACAGTTTTGTGAAAAAGTGTTTGCCTCCTTCCTGATTTCTTTTTTTTTTTGCATGTTTGTGACACTTAGAAGATAACAAAGATAACACGAGTACACACAGAAAATGCAGTTTTTAAATGAAGATTTTTATTTTGGGGTGGGGGTCCAAACCTACATCGCCCTGTGTGAAAAGGTGATTGCCCCCTAAACCTAATAACTGATTGGGCCACTCTTGGCAGCAACAAGTGCAATAAAGTGTTTGTGATAACTGGCAGTGAGTCTTCTACAGCGCTGTGGAGGAATTTTGTTCCACTCATCTTTGCAAAATTGTTGTAATTCAGCCACATTGGAGGGTTTTCCAGCACGAACCGCCTTTCTGAGGTCATGCCACAGCATCTCAATGGGATTCAGGTCGGAACTTTGACTAGGCCACTCCAAAGTCTTCATTTTGTTGTACCTAAGCCATTCAGAGGTGGACTTCCTGGTGTGTTTTGGATCATTGTCCTGCTGCAGAACCCAAGTGCGCTTCAGCTTGAGGTCACAGCTTGAGATGGCCGGACATTCTCCTTCAGGATTTTTTGATAGACAGCAGAATTCATGGTTCCATTTACCACAGCAAGTCTTCCAGGTCCTGAAGCAGCAAAACAGCCCCAGACCATCACACTAAAACCACCACTGTTACTCATCCTATGTTAAAAACCTGAATTTAGCATTTTCTCTTTGAAAGAAGCAGATTTTTAAGTTGTACGTTGTTTGATTCAGTGGTAACCCAAATTATTGAAGTTTATCCATACAGCCTTATGGCCACTTCACATTCACAACTGGCCTGTGTGCAGCACATTAGACAAGGTAAAACATTTAGTCAGTACACCGGCCGCGGTGCGTGAACTCACAGCAGTTGCCAGCGCCATTCTGCCAGGAGAGTGTCAGACATCTAACTCAGGTTTTTTTTTCAACTATTTTAAGTAACCTGCCATTAAGTTGAGTTGTACAGCACCTCGGGCTCCAAAAGGATGTTGTTAGTGTGCTCTATAAATAAATTGAACTTGAACTCAAGTTATATTTGTGTAATTTGGGCTTTAACCCCGAAAGAAAACTTTTTTCTTTCTTTCTTTTTTTAAAGATCGGACGTGCAGAAGTTGAAAATCCCCGTTTTTAGATTTTTTTTCTTGCTAAGATGTTGCGATTAGGAAAGAAAGCTTCTGCTTCACAGCTTCTGCTTCAAACTGTTTCCAAACCACTTTCCCTTCTTATTTTAGACACAAGCTAGCCCCTACAGTTGGAATTTTTGATTTGGTAAGAATAAGTATGTACAGTCCTCAAAATTGTTCATACCCTCCAATTAAAGAAAATGCTAAATTAACAATAGTAATTCAAATAACAGGAAACTAAAGAAACTAATAATAAATAAAAGATTACAAAATCATACTTTAGTTAAATAAATTACTGCTTTTGAATTGTGTTTGAAAATAATAATAGAAAACCAAACAAAACTGTCCCAGACACATGAGGGCACCTTTCCCATGAACGGTGGATCAACATACCAGTCAACAGATGCAGAAGTCTCTTTCACCATTAGAAAAAAACACCTGATTGCAGTGATTGTCTCAAAGTGTTTAGCCCCATCATGCTTGTTTACTTGTTTTATTTTTTTGTTTGTTTTTAATATTTCTGTTGAGCCACAATTCAAAATCAGTGTCATGATTTTCATAGAATTTTTATTTTTTATTACTTTTGTCAATTTCAACTTAATTCACTGACAGCTGTTTTTTTTTCCTTCTTTAATTGGAAGGTATGACTTTATGTGTGTTATTGGTTATCAGTTATTGGCCTTCAGGAGCAGAAATTTATCAGTTATCTGTATTGTTCTTTTTTATTTATTTATTTTTTTAAAGGTAATCGTGCATCCCTTCATGTTACCAATAGTCCCAACTCTAACATCTCTTTCTGACACACAGTCTGAACAATATAACGCCTTCAGGGTTGCACCAAATTGACCGTTTAGGAAGTTAATCAGACCTACTTGAGAAAGACTGCTCTCTTACATATTTTATTCTCTGCTAAATACTTCTAAAACAAGATATAAGATATTTCCAGAATAGTTGATGGGACATTTTATTTGATACTTTGCTTTTTTTAAACCAAGTTAAATTATTTCAGATGAATTATTGGACCATTAAATAACTTCATACTTCCTAATTCCACTCTTATTTCTCACTATAAATCCTCTCTGAAGCTCTTGCACGTATTCCTGGGATTGCAGGTACTCTCCAAGGCTATTTTTACCCTGATACTTTTGAATTGAACAAATCCACCAGGATATCAGGGAGAAATCCCCGTCACTTCACTCCACCTGTCTACTGCATGAAAGATAGTGTGTGAAATCAGGACAAGGCTGAACCTGCTTCTGATATTGTTCTGGATAAACAAGTCTTTAGCTAGGTTTCCAAGAAGACACAACAACTGTTGAGAGAATGGCCTGAAGTCATGTTGCGTAGTCAGAGGTGTGTACATCATTCAGAGCTCACCATGTTCGGGCACATGTCTTTAGAGAGGAAGTTGTTGCTGATTACTCACTGGAGGTTTAGACATTTTTATCTGATGATATCACAGATGAACTCATGGCTGAATGATCTGTTATGGTGGAGAAATGTGGGCTGCTTTTAGCTGTGAATCCTTGCATTATTGTTTCCAAAGTAGCGTACACGGCTTGTTGATAATCTAGTGACAAAGGTAGCCAACACATCCAGAAGAGTCCTTGTCCTGTGTGACGAGTTGTGTGTGCATTGAGCGGGGTGGATGATGATGATGCGGAGGCTGGTTTGCTCCATGCAGGTCTATTTGCATGTATTATAAGCAGTCTCTGGGTTTGGTGGTGTCTGACTGCTCTCAGCTGAGGCACAGAAATGTTGACAGCATCTCCTGCTTTCACCGTGCTGGGCTGTCAGACAGTTACCCAGACAGCTGCTAGGTTGGATTTTAGGTGCTTACAAAAACAAAAAACAGCAACAAGATCTGAAAATTCAGAAAATCTACAAACCAAATATCTGGGATACTGATTGGTCTGAACAAAATCCAGGTTTTATCTGTGAGATTGTGCATCCCGGATGCCTCGGAGCTCAGAGAAGTCGAAGATTGACTTGCTGCTTCCTGTCTGCACTGCAAAGTTTGAAGGGGATCCTCTTCACGATTCTTAGGGTGCGTTCATACTCTGGCTGTTTGACCTGCTTTAAACAGACTGCGGGCCACTTCCACGGATAGTCCACTTTGTTTGGTGCAGTGTGAACACCAACTGCATCCTGGTGCACACCAAAGAAGCAGATTCAGAGTTTACATGGAACTAATTACCCTTTCATAACCACTCTACTAGTAATAACCTGGTTGTGCAGGGCCATGTAAACATGTAAAAAATTACTTAAGTTTTCATTCCAGACTGAAGTGATACTAAGGAAGAAGTGGATCAAAGCGATCGATTAGCCGCGGTGAAGGGCTGAACTTTATAATAAAATGACACACGTTTGTTTGTAGTCGGTGGGGCACAACACCGCACGACACCGGCACTTCCCAGCATGCTAGCATTAGCCAGCTAGCGTTTACTGACGTGCTTAACTTTGTGCGTCTTAAAACACACAAACATCTGAAAATCGGGTCTGTACCTCCCCGTTTCCAGTGGAACAACTGGGGACTGCCAAAAAAAGGAGACGCTTTCAGATGCTTGTGTGTTTTCAGCCGCACAAAGTTAGGCACGTCATCGAGCTGGCTAATGCTAGCCTGCTAATACAACTGTGTAGTCTGCCGGCTACTAACAAACGTGTGTTGTTTTATTATAAAGTTCGGTCCTTCACCATGGTGAACCGGTCGTTTTGATCCACTTCTTCCTTAGCATCACTTCAGTCTGGAATGAAAACTTGGCATTGGCGTTTATCCGATTAACAAAGTTTAACAGAGTAGTGGCCGGCAGACTACTGTTAGCAGGCTAGCATTAGCCAGCTTGATAACGTGCCTAGCGTTGTGCGGCTGAAAACACACAAGCATCTGAAAGCGTCTCCTTTCTTGGCAGTCCCAAGTTGTTCCACTGGAAACGGGGGGGTACAGACCCGATTTTCATATGTTTGTGTGTTTTAAGACGCACAATGTTAAGCACGTCTGTAAACGCTAGCTGGCTAATGCTAGCATGCCGGTGTTGCGCCCCACCGGCTACACACAAACATGCTACGTTGTTTTATTATAAAGTTCGGCCCTTCACTCTGGAGAATCGCTGTGATCCACTTCTTCCTTAGTATAACTTCAGTCTGGAATCCGTGAAAATTTAAGTAGGGTTGGCGTTTATTCACGTTATTTACGAAGTAAAGCAGGGACATTGAACTGGGCCGGAAGTGGGCCGTCCAAGTGTTTCAAACCGGAAGTTCGGAGCACGGAAGCGTGATAATTCCCTATTGGACACGGGAAGCATGAATGTGTGTGGCGCACAGCTCCAGCTCCATTTCCCATTTCTACCACATGTTCTCTCCTTCTATCAATGAGGACATGATGCATAATAGTGTCATGTAGGCTGCTGCTGCTGCTTTCGTTATTGTAAATGCCATCTTATTGGCCTGCTTTGATCTATTTTGAGAACTCCGATCAAAACCAATAGGGGCACTAATGGACGATGGGTGCATCTCTATTTGAAACCAATGGTATAGTGGGGCTCTTGCTTCGTGCCTTGTAGGCTATATTTATTCATATATTTATGTAGAGCTGGGTATCGATTCAGATTTCAAGAATCGATTTGATTCAGATTCTTATGGTTTTGAATAGATTTTCGATCTGTCCGATCCAATCCAATCTCGATCCGATCTCAATTTGGTTTGCTGGTATTGAAAATTTTTTTTTAACCTTTACCCGAATTCCATACCTCTGCAGTTATGCAACATATTAATGCTAGTATTATATTAAAGGTGCCATGACATCAAATGTCACTTTTCTGGGGTTTTGGGTGTATAATATGATCTATTGTGCACTGATGAGGCCATGTGAATGTCCAGAGTGAGAATCAAAGTTCCTGTTTATGGTCTGTCAGCTTTGTCTCTCTGCTCAGAAACAGTTGAATCAGACAGCAGGCTATCATTCTACGTAGTTCTATCATTCTACGTAATTTAATTGCTCCAATAAGAGCACACTATCAAGTAAACAGTGCCCCCCCTCTCTCTCCTAACGGTTTATGCACCGTCCGCTCTCCCCTCCCCTCCCTGTCTGACTCAGCTGCATGTATGGAGCTAGTAGTAACTTCTCTGCAGTCAGGTCTGGGTTTTCAAACAAATGGATTTAAAAGCAAACTTCTGCAGCAACACTGAGGGAGGGGGCCACAACCTTGTCATTACCTGTAAGTTTATTTATTTTCTAAATGCTGTCTTGTCTGATAAACGTAGCTCACACTATCTGAACTGCCCATGTTGCTAGCAGTTAGCCTTTAGCAAACCGCAGCTTGACCTAGATTCTCCAAATAAGGTCATTGCGAAATAAGGTAAGCCAATCAAAATGAAGTCAACGTGGTCTCCGGGTAAAGCTCCATATCATCACCGGACCCAACTGTATTACTGAGGAAGTGAGGTCTGGCGTTTCAAAACAATACTCTGCTGTAAAAAATGCCGTTTTTTTCTTTGGAGTATTTACATATAAAGTAATGCCAACAACATAAACTAGTTTTTAACTGTTATGTCATCACTCCTTTAATATTCAACAATGAATGAATGAAGTAATGTAGTTAATGGTGGCTATAAGGACCAAACCCTCTCCCTTCACGTTGGCACAGATACAGTCATCCACAAAATTATTCACACCCTCCAATTAAAAAAAGACTAAATTCACGATAGTAATTCAAGTAACAGGAAACAAATAATAAAAATTCACAAAATTATGATTTAGTGAAGCAAAATACTCAGAAAGTCAGCATTTAAAACTTAAAACAACTCGCAACTTACCCGCTAGGTCGATGCTAACTATTAATGGAAAATGCCGTTGACATGCTAACGGAATTAGCATCTTTGTCGTAATTCAAAGATAACATACTAAATAGAAAGTATCAATTTCACCTCGATCATGAACATTAACTGCATTTATTAAAGTACTGCTCTGTTTAAACTTATTTTTTTTAGAAACTACTTGTACCAGCCCCACTCAGTCTTCTTCTGGCACTGCACTAGCTTTAGTAGGCTTACACTCTGTCCAGCTCACTATCTCCCCTAGCGGAGCGAGCAGAGCCACTGCACTTAACTGGAGGCAGTACCTTAAATGGTCATTTTGAAAAAAGATAAGAAAAATTGATCTTTGGACATATGAATCAATCTTTGGAAATTAATCTGAGAATCGATTCAGAATTCGAAAATCGATTTTTTGAGCACAGCCCTATATTTATGCATGTTTCGTATTATTAGGATGACGAAACGTCCATTTTTACCCGAACGTGTCGTCCTTTGAGAGGTAGAAAATGCGCCGGGTTCTTCCAAAATCGTTGAGAAGGAGCCGCAGTGCAAAGAAGCCAGAGTTTCCTGGAGAGGTTTAATCTTCATCACTTTCTCCACAGTTTTGCAAAAACATCTTAATGAAGTCAAGGTTCTTGTTTTGACTGATGGCTTTGATGGTTTGGGGAAGAAGAAAACGCAGAAACATAAATGTAAAGAAATAATGATTAAATAAAAACATTTTCATACAACACTTCGCCCTCAACTTTCTGAGATCTTTTTACTTTAAGTTCTTGGCCTCTGGAAGGATTCATTGGTTTAATCATGTTTTCGTTACACTGAACTGGTTGCTTCCCTGTACTTCATGGGGAAATACTGCATGGAAAGCGCCGGGAAAAAAATACACTTTAAATCGCAATTGCAATATTGGTGGAAAAATCGCAATTTGATTTTTTTTCCCCAAAATCGTTCAGCCCTAATTTACATTGATGATGTCCTGTAACTAGAATAGAATAGCAGGATGAAATACGTTGAAACTGTCTCCAGTGATAAATAGCACCCTGGCTAACCCATGAAAAACTTGCCAATCAGCTTATTCTTGTAACAAGAGTCAGTAGCAGAGACACACATACTCAGCTTGCTCATACTACAAATGTATAAGATTTATTTTCCAGACAAGAAAACAAATACTCCACCAAACACACATTTCCTTAGTTTTTCTGCGTAGTTTATATTCTGACTTATGATTTCATGCCACAGTTGCATAATGCTCAGTTTGTATTAAAAGTACTTTGAGGCAACAGAGCTGAGTGTTTTTATCTGTTAGGTGGGACGGCATGCGGCAGCTTTTATACTGTGATCTTAGGAGAAAGCTCTGAGCTTATAAACTCTCAATGAAAATCCAATTTTGAGAGCATTTTGTCTGATGAAGAGGGATTTTCTGCCCGAAACAAAGCAGCTAAAAGTCTTTATCTGCCTGCTGTTGGTTAATTGTCATTAAAAGTCTCTCCCACCATTAGATTTATTTGCAGTCACATGCTGCCGTGGCCCAAATGACCTACAGAACATCCGCGACCCAAACGTGACATCGAGGGGATTTAGTGGGATTCTGTTATTCAGGAAAACTGCATCAAACCGGGTCGCTTAGGACAGGAATTTGAGTAGTTCCCAATGAGGTGAGCTGGTTTCTGGAGAGGTAAATATCACCTGCGGGAGTCAGCTGGTCATTACCGGGTTCAGCTTCCTCTGCTTCTGCCTGGATTCTGATAAGAACCTGCTCAGGAAATACCAAAGAAGCAGCGCTGTGATTTATAACATGACTGCGAGTGGAGAGGTGGAAGAACCGGTCACAATGCTGAAGTGTTGCAGTTTCTGTTTGGCTGTACTTGTCTCTTAATGTTTGAATCACAGGTATGAGCTGTTCCCAACTGCAGCCATGTTATGCTGCTTCCTCGTTGCTGTGGCAACAGCAGTAGGCCTCAGACAAAGGTGCATTGTGGCTGGAGGAGTCAAGAATGACAACCAGCATTTTTCTCTGACTGTTGCATCACATATTGTTATCAGACATTTATTGTGTCTCTTTCACAGCTCATCAGTGCAGCGGGAACAACATGCTAAATGCTTCTGCTCGTATTAAAACAAAAAAAAAACATGGAGTCATTACTGACACAGGGCCACGCAAATTGTAGTCGTTCTGCCTCTGGAGGACGCGTTTTCCAGCCTGCTCAAGCTAAATTTCCAGCCATTACTGCCCACTCTCGAGACCCGAGACCTCTTAAAGTCTGATCGCACTGACTCATTATAGCTCGGTTAACCAACCTGTTACCACCACGTCTCTTTTAAAAGTAAAAGCAAAAGTGGAGAAGGGAGCTAAACTGGATCATGAGATGGTGTTATTAACACCTCATGTCACTGACATGAGAAAGGTCATGAAACAAATTACTCTGCAGTCTATAACAACAGATGGAGGCTAAGCCGAATGTAAAGCCGTGATGATGGTAAGTTTCAAAATAATGAAACTGGAACCCATGGGAAATTCAATAGGTACCCAATTTTTTAAAAAGTATTTTTATATTCTTCTATTCCTTAAATTGTTGTGTTAAACTCCTTGATGGTGGTTTGGTATGACTTTGCTATGATATTGTTATAATTAGCAGACATATTCACAGGGCTTTCCACAGAGACACCGAGTAGCCAGCTGGTATGGGGGGGTGGGGGCTGATATATATATATATATATATATATATATATATATATATATTAGATATAGTTGCAGAAGCATTCATACCAAAACTCAATTGCTCAGAACAGAACAAAGCAAAAGTGAGTTTCACCTTTTTATATGAAAGGAAATGGCACAAACACAACAATCCATCACTGTTTTTGTTCGTAAGCACTCTTTACTATGAATAGGTTGTATAAGTCTGTATTTCATTGTTGAAAAGTATTCACACCCTTGCACCAAAGATGTTATTTTGAGTCGAAAATGATTGCACACTATAAACTATTGCCTCACAGTGTCACAGGGCGGTATTTAGTCCCAGGTGATTTGTATATCCTTGATTGCTCCCCATAATTAGTGCCCAATAGTCACCTGTCCACAGTCATCCCATGCTTGTCAGCAGACAACAGTCATGAAGTCCAAGGAGCTCTCAGAAGACCTCAGAAAGAAAGTTGTAGAGAAGCATAGAGATGGGCAAAGCTATGTAGCCATCGCAAGTTCACTCAATGTGCCAAAAACTGTTGCATCACTGGTCCAGCAGTGGAAGCGCCACAGTACCACTGTGAACCTCCAAAGAACAGGGCGCCCCTCCAAGATCACGGCAAAAGGCAAAAGGAAATTGCTCAGGGAAGCCAGAGCAAATCCCTCCGTCACTCTTGAAGACCTGAAGAAGTCTCTCCAGGGTGCTGGGACTAACGTAAACAAGTCCACAATATCCCGCACTTTACACAAGGAAGGTCTCTATGGGCGTGTTGCAAAGAAGAAGCCATATCTGAAGAAACAACATCTCAAGGCTCGTTTGCAGTATGCCACCACACACGTAGGAACGTGTGATCTGGTCAGATGAAACGAAAATAGAACTTTTTGGCCTGAACGCCAAGAAGTATGTTTGGCGCAAAGCCAACACAGCTGATGATCCAGCTCATACCATCCCTGCCGTGAAGCATGGAGGTGGGAATATAATGCTATGGGGCTGTTTCTCTTCCTCCGGTCCTGGTGAGCTTGTCCGTGTGCAAGGGATTATGAATAGTGCAAAATACATCAACATCCTGGAGGAAAACGTCTTCAAATCTGCAAAAAGCCTGAAGCTTGGGAGGAAGTTCACCTTTCAACAGGATAATGATCCAAAACATACGGCTCGAGTGACACAAGAATGGTTCAGGAAGAAGAAAGTGAAGGTTCTAGACTGGCTCAGTCAAAACCCAGATCTCAACCCAATAGAAAACCTGTGGAGGGATCTGAAGATTGCTGTCCACCGAAGGTCACCAAGTAACCTGACTCAGCTGGAGCAGTATTGCAAAGAGGAGTGGGCGAAACTGTCCAAGGACCATTGCACAAAACTCATTGCTGGCTTTTCAAAGCAATTGGTAGCTGTTATTGCTGCCAAAGGAGCTGCAACCAAGTACTGATTGTGATTTAATGACTTAGTGTGAATACTTTTGCAACAATGACATACAAACTTATGCAACCTATTCATAGTAAAGAGTGCTTACGAACAAGAACAGTGATGGATTGTTGAGTTTGTGCCATTTCCTTTCATATAAAAAAGGTGAAACCCACTTTTGCTTTGTTCTTTTCTGAGCAATTTAGTTTTGGTCATGGGTATGCAAGCCACTGTATATATATATATATATATATATATATATATATATATATATATATATATATGACAGAGATATGATATTTACATATCCCGTTGTATCGCGGTATTAGTTGTGCAAATGTTTTGGTTTTATCTTTTGGTAATGCACCAGCTGCACCTGACAAACTCCTGACAAAAACCTGAAGTCTGGATCTTCTGCTGTGCGGTGATTGTGATCTGGTCTTCTCCCCTTCTCTTTTGAGTGCAGCTGGCTGCTCCTTATGTACATGCATGAACTACGAAACATGCATGCATGGACTATGAGGACGTCCTCCATAATGCCAACACCTTTTCCCTCTGTGGCACGGCACCTGCTCTTGTCTGTGTGATGCTGCTGGTTAAACTGCTGAAGTTTTTGTCAACGCTGCTTTGATGCATCACTTCATTTGATGAAAACAAAGTTAATTTACAGAGAAACGATTTTTCAGAAATTTACAGGATGAATTAAACTGGGTGTAATCTGCTGCAGTTCTGATCAACACGGTGTTATCAATATGTGCACAGAAACTGCTTTAATCCTCACCCCCTCTCCCTCTTCTCTCCCCCGTCCTCAGGCACTGGGACGTTTGGCCGAGTCTTCCTGGTCAAAGACAAGAAGTCGAAGGCCTTCTTTGCCCTGAAGCAGATGAAGATCTCAGACGTGATCCGACTGAAGCAGGAGCAGCATGTCCACAACGAGAAGGAGGTCCTGACCGAGGTCAACCACCCCTTCCTGATCCGGCTGTGAGTCCCACTCTCAAACACTCGGGTGAAAGGGTCAACATCCCATCACGACCCGCAGACCGGATGGTTTTTATCCTGCGTGTCTTTTAGAGCGTGCAGTCCGTCTCAGGGAGATTTTATACCACTCTCTTCTTCACCAGCATCCAGCAACTCCTGCATCTTCATCAGCTGCAGTTAGTTTTCCTCTGAGCTGCCCTCCAGCTGACAGATGCAGAGCCCCCCCTCCACCCCCCTCCATCCGTGCACCCTCACATCAGATCACACACAACTTTTCGCCCTCCAGCAGATCTTTGAAGACTGAACTAACCACCTGTTCAACCTTGTATTTTTAGCTTCTGGACTCACCACGACGAGCGTTTCCTCTACATGCTGATGGACTACGTGTCAGGCGGCGAGCTCTTCAGCTACCTGCGGAGCCGAGGGAGATTCAGCAACTCCGCGGGCCTCTTCTATACCTCGGAGATCGTATGTGCCATCGAGTACCTGCACTCTAAAGAAATCGTTTACAGAGACCTGAAGCCGGAGAACATCCTGCTGGACAGCGAGGGGCACATCCGACTCACCGACTTCGGCTTCGCTAAGAAGCTCTCCGACAGGTGAGCCAGTTTATTCTCTGTCTAAATTAGAGCTACCTAACTCATCATCATCATCATCATCATCTACACATTGTTGAGCTATCAGCTGGGAGGAATCTGCAGGAGCTCATCCAGAAAGCTCCAGAGGGACATCTGAGAGTGATTTATGGGCCTCGTGCACCTGCAGAACCAGAACAGTAGCTGCTCCAGGTTCTGCTCGTGCTTCTGCCGCCATCTGAGTGGTGAGCAGATGTCACGTTTCAGAAGATCTGAGGGGGTTCAGGTGATGGGAGGTTCCAACATGGAGGTCATAAAGTTTCTATGAATATCCTCACTTTGAAGATTTGACCTGATACACAGTCACAGTCAGACACACTGTGATTCTGACTGGATGTAGACAGTCTTACCTTTCTCATGACTATGGATGCACGATATTGGAATTTTGGCCGATATCCAATATGCCGATATTTTAAAAGTCATGTGGCCGATAACCAATATCGATGCCGATATTGAAGCTGAAAAAAATAAGCAGTCATTGCGAATAGCAGTTTTGTTATCCATTTTTGACACATTGAAAAATAGGGGTGGGAAAAAATATCATTACACTAAAATATTGCAATATTTTCATATACCGATGTCAAATTGATATTTGAAAATGCAGTATCAATCTATTTTACTTACAAAATCTGGCAAGGTTTCATCGTTGTGTTTCAAACCCTCGCGATTTTTCGTGAATTCTCGCAAGTTTTGTTAGTAAAATAGATCAATACTGAATTTTTAAAATGTCAATATGATATCAGCATATGAAAATATTGCTAAATTTTCGTGAATTCTCGCAAGATTTTGTAACAGAATGCTGAAATATTGAGATTTTGTTCATAAAATAGATTGATACCATGTTTTTAAATGTCAATATGTTTCAGCATATGAAAATATTGCGAAATTTTTGTAAATTGTCATGAGATTTCATAACAGAATGATGAGATATTGCGAGATTTCATTCATAAAATAGATCGAAACCACTTTTTTGAATGTCAGTATGATATCAGCATATGAAAATATTGCAAAATTTTGTGAATTCTCCCAAGATTTAGTAACAGAATGCTGAAATATTGTAAGATTTTGTTCATAAAATGGATCGATACCACGTTTTTAAATGTCAATATATCAACATATGAAAATATTGCAAAATTTTGTGAATTCTCGTGAGATTTTGTGACAGAACGATGAACTATCGCAATGTTTCGTTTATAGAATACATCGATACCATGTTTTTAAATGTCAATATGATATCAGCATATGAAAATGTTGCTAAATTTTTGTGAATTTTCACAAGATCTTGTAACAGAATGATGAAATATCACGACATTTCATTTTTGAAATAGATCTATACCTCATTTTTATATGTCAATATGATATCAGCATATGAAAATATGGTGATATTTCAGTGTATCGATATTTTTCCTACCCCTTGTTTTTATAAGTTTAAAAGTCTGTAAAAAAGAAGGTTTTGAAGAAGAAGAAGAAGGTTGTTTTTTTGGGGGGGGACTTTAGAAACAGTGGGCTGATTGGTTAAATATTGATGGGGTGGCCGATATCCGATACTCAGTTTTAGGGTCGATACCAAACCAATAGGGGGCCGATTATATCCTGCATCTCTACTCATGACTGTAAAACCAGAATTAGACCACGATCAAGCGGCAGGTCAGCCAGAGAAGATCTGCGTCTGGTCTTTTTTAGGATTTAGCAGATCAACACAGCAGAGAACATTTAGCATTTGTCCTCCGCTTCCATCCTGGGATGGACTGAAATTATCTCTGGCTCATTAAAGCCTCCACCTCTCTGCTACAACCATCGTCCTAGTTGTTTTGAATTTAGGGATGGCCGATATTATCGGCCGAAATTGGCATTATAGTGTAATATAAAAGAATATCAGTATTGGATATCAGTATTTTGTAACGGAACGAGATTTCACAAGATCTCATCCCATTAGCACCGCTCCAGCACCTTACAGCTAGAGATGTCCCATATCATCGTCCGATATGGGCATTGAAATGTGATATCGGAAAATATTGATATTGGTTTTTACTTTTTACAAGGGATGTTCGATATTATCAGCCGATATTGGCATTAAAATGTGATATCAAATTAAAATGAATGCACATCATTCTATGGGTGTTGTATCCCTTTAAAGTGATGATGACACGACCTTAACTTCAAGTAACTTTGCCATACAACAAAACAACAAGACAAAATAAATAGTTCTGTGCAGTTAGAAGTTAATCAGACGTGTATTTACATAAATATCTGATATTTAGGAGGCTCGGCTAAATGCTCATAGCTATTCAGTTGCGAACCGAGCCGCCATGTTGTGTCGTCAGCGACATACAGAGTTGTGGTCCGCCCATTGAGTTACATGTATAATCTAAGCCGTGGAAAACATAAAAGATGCTCCAGAACAACTAGATTGGAACTGGTTTGTGTGCTGGGATCATCAGCCAGTTCAGAAAAGGTGTGATAATGCTGAGGAATTTGGGGAAATCACATTTTACAAGCTAGAACTGGAGTAGACCTGTAGCCAGCTGCCTACAGTCTGTCTCCAGCCTCAGCTCCACTGGTTCAGCTAAAAGCCTGCAAGACCACACCAAGGGAACCAGAACTGTAAGGAGCGACCCAGAACAGCACAAGTGGACCCACAACTGTTAGGGAGCTACATAGGTTTGACATAGAGCCAGGCGTGACAGAGGAGAGACACTAGCTGGTAGATAGCCACGGTAAATAATTAGCCTTTAAAAAATGAGAAGATAACAACTAACATGGTTCCAGTTCGAGTTTTAAATATCTCCCATTTATAAGGATGAGGATGGAGGGAAGGATGCATCTTTGGAAGCAGCTGGAGGAGATCTGATGACCGGAGACGTCCTCATATAACAGAGCTGCAGCTGTCTGTCCATACAGTAGCTGTCTGACCGATGTGATGAAGCAACGATGGATGAAAAAGAATATTCCAGAGGACATGATCGCAGTTTCATTGTGTTAGAAGTCTCAACATGCTGTAGACAGGACAGACGAGCAGACGGGCTCCTACTGCTGCCTACTGTTTCCCAGTGAGTCTGACTCCGACCTGCTTTTTTATCCTCTTCAAAAAAATATTCTAAATCTGTAGGAAACCAAAATAAACCAACTCTGCACTTACGACCTTTTAACCATTAACTGTCAATACAATTTGAAGGCTGAGTCGTTACTGTTTTTCTGTGAAACTGGAAAAGGAACTTAAAAACAGCAATGAAGCCACTTCAATGTTAAATAAGCTGCGAAGAAGAGGCTCTTGCAGACGTCACATCCGGTTTCAGCTCACAGCGCCACAGTCTGGTCAGATATGCTGAAAAGCAGCGATGTTTTCTAATAACTCATCTATGCAGCTGCGCGTGTTTGTTACATAGATCATCATGAAGAACGTTTTGGTCGATAAAACATGGCAAAAACATGTCATCAGCACTTTAATGTTTCAGTCCTCCGCAAAATGATTCATTCCCTCCTATTAAGAACGGAAAAAAAAATCAGCTCAGTGTCATAAGTTGAAATTGACAAAAGTAATAATTTTATGAAATTCATGACATTGATTTTGAATTGTGGTTGAAAAGAAATATTAAAAACACACAAAAAAAACTTCTGCTGAGCACCATTTTGAGGCAATCACTGTAGTCAGGTGTTTCCTCTGATATTCAATGAGAGTTTTGCAACTGTTCACAGGTATTTTCATCCACTGTTCATGAGAAAGGAGCCTTAGTTGGACTGGGTCGGTTTTGTTTGTTTGTTTTTTTTAATCATTATTTTCAAACACAATTCAAAAGCAATATTTGATTTCACTAAATTGTATTTTTGTGAATTTTTATTCATTATTAGTAGGGATGCACGATATAATCTGCCCCCTATAGGTTTCGCCCTATATCGGCCTTAAAACTGAATATCGGACATTGGCCACCCCACCGATATTTAACCGATCAGCCCGCAGTTTCTAAAGTCTAAAAAAACCAAAAACAACTTTATCTTCAAAAACTTCTTTTTTATAGACTTTAAAACTTCTAAAGACTAGGGATGGGAAAAAATATCGATACACTGAAATATCGCTATAATTTCATATGCTGATATCATATTAACTTTTAAAAACACAGTATTGATCTATTTTACTAACAAAATATTAGTTTTGTCAGTTTCTTGTTATTTAAATTGCTAGTGTGAATTTATCCTTTCCTTGACGGAAGGATATGAATCATTTTGATGACGACTGTATTTATTTAAAGTGCTTTTTTCTTTTTTACATTAAAGAGCTGTAAAATTACTTTGCATCGTTTCCTTCATTATATTAATTTGAGAGTCAAATGCAGTATCAGCAAATATCGGCAGATTATATTGACCATTGGCTGAGGCTGATGAGAAAATATTGGTCCTAAAAAATCTGTATCGGTCGATCCCGAACATTGTCCATGAAATGGTAAAATGTCTTTTGAAATCTGATGTTGTTTGTCTGCTACTGGGGATAAAATATTGGTTGATGAGATTTGCAAAAATGATTCTTTTCTGTAATTTATTGACATATTTAACAGCGTCCCAACTTTTTCAGAGCTGGGCGAGTTTGATCGTTTATCCTCCGACGTGAATCACCACTTTTAAAAACTTAATTTTCTCATTAAACTGTGGAAACTGATGCTGGCCAGTAGCCTGAGTTCAGGATGAAGCTGAAGACGCTCCTCATCTCCACCGATGAAGGAGCCCCCCCCCCCCCCCCCCCCCCCCCCCCCACCTCATCACAAAGTGAGGAGATGCAGGTTTTAATATCTGCAGTGCAGCCTCGCTGCAGTGACCCCCGCTAACATGTAAACATAATGGAGTAAGATTACATTTCAGCCAGACGATGGGGGGGGGGCAGATGGGGAGCAGATACTCTCCGATGTTTAGGTGACCCACTTATAGAAATGGAGGGAGAGGATGACGATGGCCTCATCCTCACTCCACCTTCAGGACGGGATGCAGCGCTGCCTCAGCTCTGAGCTGTAGCTGTTACCACGGTGACCCCTGCTGGTGGACACGCCAAGCAGCACACACACGCACACACACGGTGAAAAGCATCAACACGTGTCCTGATTCCACTGTGGCTGCACCTCCACCCGTCCCCCACCCACGCTTTCTTCCCCGTGTCATCAGCAGCCTCCTCATCCTTCACCGGGACCAACGTCATTTCCATACAAATTACCGTCGCCATGGCAACTGTCCAAAAGAGGTCATTACCCAGGTGGTACCGGTGACAGACGACGAAGGGGCCGAGCGCTCTTCATTGTCAGGCGAATTCCATCTGCCGCTTCACCTGACCTCCTCATCCTCACACAGGTTCTTCACACAGGCCCTGCCTCCTCATCCTCACATAGCCCCCCCCCCCCCCCATCTCCCCTCGTAGTACTACTGAACAGGTCAGATCTATTTACACAGCAGAGCAGCTGCATTGTCTCGCTTTACACTTAATACGCTATAGAGAATATGGATCAGTTATCAGCAGATGACAGTAGCTGGCATTGTGTGTGTGTTGGTGGGGGGGGGGGGGTCTGACAGAAAACTGATCCTGCTTGAGACCTGGACCAGAACACATAGGGGAAAGGAGTTCAAAGTTTAGTTTAGATGTAGTATAACCTCCCAGTAGGGTTGGACGAAACTGGAATTTTCCGTGTCAATACAATACCAGTAGTTTCTGTTACTTTTGCATCAGTACCAATATCGATCCCGATACTTTTGGTCCCTTAAAAGAAAATTGTACAGTTTGCATTAATATCTTGAATGCAAGGGCAATATTAGATTGAAGTAAAACTTGAGAACAGAAGTACTGGAAAAATGTTTTGAAAACAATATTAAATTATATTGATGAGTAAATTGAACAATAATAAGATTAAAAACGTCTCAAATATCAAATAACTTCAGCACAGGTTAAGATTATTTACAGTTTTTCAGTGGAAAATGTGCAAATATAAAATGTAAAAGTAATATTATAAATTTACTCGGGATGCAGGATATCTATCGGCCTATATTGGCTTTAAAACTGTAGAAAATAACACTTCTCCCAAGCTTGGGGTGGAATGTACGAGTGTATGTTTTTATAACTTGTTTCGAAATGTAGCAGCTGAAAAGTCCTGAAAATAATTTTAAGAAAAAAGTGGGAACCCTGTTTGGCAGAAACCAGAATGAAACAGAAAGTGGACTTTTGGGATTGAACATTCCTGCGGATTTAAAATAAAGATGAACATGAAGCTGGAAAATGGATAAAGCCGCACACAGCTCAATAATTGCTACAGCCATAATAACTGAGGTTTATGTGTATTTGTGTCATTTCAGGACCTGGACTCTGTGTGGAACTCCGGAGTATCTGGCTCCTGAAGTGATCCAGAGCAAAGGGCACGGCCGTGCGGTGGATTGGTGGGCTTTGGGCATCCTGGTCTTTGAAATGCTTGCAGGGTAAGTTCCCCTCCCTTCATCAGACAGCAGGGGGCGCTCTCCATCACCAGAGCCACAGAGGTGGATATGTGAATATGAAGAACGATGACGATGTTGATCTCAGGCTCATTCTGATGCTCTCAACGAAGCTTCAGAAGAATCAACTTTCACAGCTCAGTGGGCGACTCATTCATCGTTGGTTGACCTTTTATTGTCTGATATTTAGTGTTTTATCCCCAACTTGCTTCTGAAACATGAATAAAAGCAGCTGTGGTAAGGCACTGTAGCACGAGCACGGAGCATCTTCCTCCAGCTCTGCTGAAAGGTCAGCTGTGGCCTTTGCTCACCTCCTCATCCTCCATCCTGGTAGGAAAAGCTTTGAGTTGTGGAAGGAATGTGACCTTTTCCCGTATTAATCAGAGCTGGCTTTGAAGTCCGGGCAGATCCTGGCCGTTCGGCGGCCGTCAGCAGAACCAGCTTTCTGCGACTTGTGAGACTGGGAGGGTGTCTGGTGTTGCATCATCCTCCTCTGGGACCAAAGCAAGTTGAAAAAAACTTAGTGTGAAGGGTCACGGCTCAAACAGCAGATGCCTGACCCCTCCACCCTCTGTAATCCCACCTTCAGGGCCAGATTTCCCTTCATAATGGAAACCAATCGTTCTGTGTGTACTCCTCTGCCTTTAGTATCTATATAAAGTAGTCCAGTTTGTCTCAGGATTGTCTGAACCAAATTAAATACATGTATCAGAGAGACAAGTCTTAAGTTTTAATGAAAACAACTTTAACACGTTAAAAAAGTTGTACAAAAGGCATCCAGAAAAGCCTTAAATATCCCCAAAATACTCAGAACCACCCAAAAGGCATTCAAACATGCTCAAAAAAACATATCTACAGCAAACAAACGTCCCCAAAACACTTCCAGATATAAATCCAAAATGAAGCAAAAGCATGTAGTCGTCCTTAACTTATTCATACCCTCCAATTAAAGAAAAGGCTTAATTCACAATAGTAATTCAAATAAGAAACTAATAATAAGTGAAAATTTGAAAAAATATAATTTAGTGAACTAAAATATTACTTTTGAAATGGAGTTGAAAATGGTAATAAAAAAAAAAAAAATAAACAAACGAAACTGTCCCACACCAAATAGAGCACCCAGCTCATGGACACTGGGCCAAAATGCCCGTCAAAAGGTGCAATAATCTTATTGAACGTTCCAGAAAACGCCTGATTGCAGTGATTGCCTCAAAAAGTTGCTCAACAAAGGTTTCTTCAGATCCCCACCATGCTTGTTTACTTGTGTTATTTATTTTTTCTTGTGTTTGTTTTTATTATTTCTTTCAAACCACAATTCAGAATCAATGTCATGATTTTCATAGAATTTTTATTTATTATTACTTTTGTCAGTTTCAACTTATTTGATTGACAGGTGATTCCCCTGGAGGGTATGAATAATTTTGAGGACGACTGTACAATACACACCTAAAATTATGTCCATAAACAGGCCGACTGCACCAGTGGTTTTCAAACTGGGGGGTCGCCTTATTATTGTAAAAAAAAAAAAAAAAAAAACAAAAAAAAATAGAGCCTACATTTATGAAATAAATTAGGGATTTCTACAGCTATCAAATTAACGCATTAATGCAAGGTGATTTATCTGTTTAAAAGCACATTGCTCATTAATTGTTGCATAAATAAATAAGTTATTACTTATACCATATTAATAATCTGAATTTGTCATTCTCTCAGCGAGAGAAGCTGATTTTGGGAATGTAGGTGTCTTGTCACAGAGGTGAACCGAAACCACCTGAAAACATTTATCCTCCTTATTTATAAAGTGCCTGATAATTTTATAGTCGTAAATATAGCATTTTTATTATTGGATGTCCAGAAGCAAAGTTATTACAAGTGCTGTATCAAAAATCGCAATTTGGTCTTATCTTGGTGAGAAAAGCTGAATTTCGGCAGTTAGAGGGGTACAGCGCAACTTCCAGCTTTTTTCCAGACGGCTTTATTCACAGACACCAGCCAGTGTTTTAACCTGGGGGGTTTAGGAACCACTGTACTGCACATCCTAAAACAGGTCCTTAAATATGTCCAAAACATGCCCAAAATTCATCCTAAAATACAAAAAATGCATCCAAAACAGGCCAAAAAAAAACGGTCAAAGTGCATCAAAAAACAGGCCCACAATACATCCTCAAATATGTCCTAAAACAAGTCCAAAAACAGGCCCAGAGCAAGTCCTGAATCAAGGGCAAAACACCCAGCACAGACCCTAAATAAGGTCAAAACACATCCTAAAACTACTTCCTCTCCTCTCATTGGCTCCTGGATGGAGGTCATGTGATGTTACAGTCACAGCCTGAACTACTCTGGTAGTCTGGTAGGACCAAGGACCAGAGGAGACTTTTAAACTGGACCCTGTGATGGAGGGTGTCCTGACCTCTGACCTGGATTAAGTGGGTACAGAACTTTAAAAACCTGAAGCAGATGGCAGCTAATCTGGGGGAGGATGGAGATGAAGATTTATTAAGCTCAGACAGATTCATTTCTTTATTCATGATTAATAATTACAGAATAAACATGAGTGTGGACTCATCCTCAGGTGTAGTAATCGTTTTGGTAACCGGTGTAGAAGAGGTCATGAGCTGTGCTGGGTGGGACAGAGAGCCCCCTGCTGGCCGCTGCTGGTACTGATGCAGATGTCAGATCTTCATCCTGCCATCGCTGTTGTCTGCATCAGATGTTTCATGGAAACAGAAGCACAGAGGAGATTTCCTCTCAGCGTTGCACGTCGTAGGAGGCGGGTTCAGTTTGCCCTCCGGGCGTCAGCGTGTGCTGAACTGTCACATGATCACTCTGAGATCTCCGTGCTGCCGCTTTGCTTTTAAATAATCAGTCACACACTTACTGACACAGATTCCTCAGCTATTACACCATCAGTTTGGGAAAAAAAACACACATCCACACACACACCAGTGGAGTCTGTGGCTCACAGTCGGACCCCCCCTTCCCCACAGACTCTTTGAGTTTTTCACAGGCGGCGTGTGACGAGCTGCTGCGATTATTCGCTTGTCTGCTCCGTGTGTAATGTGTTTAGAGGCTGCTCCCATTATGTAATTTGTGGGTAATGACTTGTCCAGGCTGGAGCGCCGGGAAGAACGGGACAGCTGGGAAAGCATTCAGTGGAGTGCAGCAGCACCGGGCCTGTGGGTGGCACACACACACACACACACACATCAGAAAAGCTGCTCAGTCTGCAGCAGTTGTTGTTCTCACTGTAAACACTGATTTCTCCATGTGTTCACTCCGCGTTTGTTCAGTTACCTGCTGCTTACATCATGCAGCAGCGCTCAGGTTGAGTTTGCATATATATGTGTGTGTGTGTGTGTGTGTGTGTGTGTGTGCAGCCTCAGAGGAGTGAGCTGACATGCCCTTTTTTTTTTTCCATCCACAGGTATCCTCCTTTCTTTGATGACAATCCATTTGGAATATATCAGAAAATTCTGTCGGGAAAGCTGGAATTCCCACGCCATCTGGATTTCTATGTCAAGTAAGCCCCACACACACTCAGATATGTGTGTGTTTCAGCATTAATTTGAGTACATTCAGCCCTGGTTTAGTTTAATTTGATTCATTTTCATCTTGTGAACAGCGTGCCGCCGGACAGTTGACTGATATTCACCTCTTGACTTACTTAAAAACATCCCCATTTATATTTATATGTGTTAAAGCAGCTCTTCCTTTAACAGCCTCAGTTTTGAAGTTTGAGCTGATGTCACTATTTGGGGGCATTGGTGTTGGTTAAAGGTTTCTACATCTAATACTCATCAAAATAGATTCAGAAATACATCAAAGACATCTCCAAAACATATGCAAACATTTCCCAAATCACATCCCAAGGAAATCCGGAACATGTGAGCAAACGCATCCGAGATGCGCTCAACATAGAGGTGGGGCTCAATTTAAAAAAGTGATTTAATCTTGATTAATCACATTTTGTTCGCAATTGGTAGATGCTAGGGGTGGAAAAATACCGATACACTGAAATATCGCAATATTGTCATATGCCAATATATCTATATTTAAAAACGCAACATCACTCTGAGAGGCCTTAAATCTCAAGGGATTTCATGAAATCTCGCGAGATACTGTAACAAAACGGTGAAATCTCCCAGGATTTTGTTATTAAATTAGATCGATACCGTGTTTCTGGCCAAAACTGAACAGACCTAAAATGAAAGTGTCATTATACAATCGTCCTCAAAATTATTCATACCCTCCAATTAAAGAAGGAAAAAATCAGTTGTCAGTGAAATAAGTTGAAATTGACAAAATTAATAATAAATAAAACTTCTACAAAAATTGTGACATTGATTTTGAATTGTGGTTTGACATAAATATTGAAAACAAACAAACAAAAAACATGATGGGGCTCCGGAGCTAAATTTTTGTTGAGTAACACTTTGAGGCAATCACTGCAATCAGGTGTATTCTGTAACGTCCAATCAGATGTCTGCAGCTGTTGACAGGTATTTTGGTCCATTGTTCATGGGAAAGGTGCTCTACTGTGTCTGGAAAAGTTTTGTATATTTGTTTATTATTATTATTTTTCACCACAATTCAAAAGCAATATTTTATAATACAAAATTATAATTTTGTAAATTTGTATTTTTTATCATTTTTTTTTTAGTTTGTTGCTATTTGAATTGCTATTGTGAATTTAGCCTTTTCTTTAATTGGAGTGTATGAATAATTTCAAGGACAACTGTAAGTACTCTAACAGGTCTGTTCTCTAGTTAATTAGACATCATGTTGTACTAATAACTTTTTAAATGTTTTTGCCCACACTCTTTGAGGTGTTAAACAATACGTTCTTTCAGGCCTGTCTCTAAAAGTCTCCAGTGACACTAGAAAATGTTGCTAGATTTGTCGCTAGGAGCTTTTTTGAAAACTAAAAAGTTGTTAAAGGGGTCTGAAAAGTTGCTAAATGTAACGACAAAGTCACTGAGTTCTGAAGTGTGCATCAGTATAACTGGGTTTAAATCAACACTGACAAATGTTTCACGTTGCTTGTAATGTAAACTGATTACCGTATTATCCAGACTAAAGGTCGCACTTTTTTTTCATAATTTGGCTGCTTCTGCAACTTATAGTCCAATGCAACTTATGTATTAAAATACATAATTTAACATATTTCTAATTCATATTGACTGACATAAGCAAAGGAGTAAACAATAACGTCTAATGTCACATGAGGGCACTACTGCCGTATTTTCCGAACTATAAGTTGCACTTTTTTTCATAGTTTTGTGGTTTGTGCGACTTGTAGTCCTGTGTGACTTACATATATTTCGATATATCAAAATATATTTAACATATTTTTAAGTATCAATTCATATTGACCGACATGAGCCAAGGAGTAAACAGTATCCTCTAATGTCAAAGGAGGGCGCTCTAGGCTTGTTACAATTATATTCTGCTCCGAGAGCAAAAATCCCAAAAAAGCCTCGTCTCAGTGAGGAGTTCATTTTGGACATCTGGCTGTTCTGCCTGTGCGATGCAACAATTCCTCAAAAAACATGTTTATCCTTCTTAGTTATGATGTTTATGATCATTTACAGGCATTAACTTTGAAATAGGAGTGATTGGTGAATTTTTAGTGGTAACAGATAGGACCCCCTGTTGTAAATAGATAAATGACTTATAGTCCAGTGTGACTTGTAGTTAATTTCCTCTTCATGATGCACTTTTTTGACTGATGTTACTTATAATCTGGAGCAATTTACAATCTGGAAAATATGGTAAATTTTTTAAGGCATTCATTTTTGTTGTTAATTCTAATTTATGCGTTGAAAACATAAAATTGCCCCAAAACTCATCCAAAAATATATGAAAACATGCCCCATGCCTGTCCAAAACCACAGCTAAACTGCATTCAAAACACGGCTAAAACATGTAAAAAAAAACAGATCCAATCACGTCCAGAGCTCATCCTAAATATGTCCGATAACAGATCCAAAATATGTCCACATGACGAGCAAAAGACAGATCCAAAACAAAAAAAAATAGCCAAAACATACAAAAAATACTTCAAAAACATGACCCAAACCCATCCGAAACCTATGCAGAAACAGATGTAATATAGACCCACATCACGTCCAAAATACATTCAAAACATTTTCAGTATCATGTAAAAAAAAAAAAAAAAACACACCTTAACAACTTCCAAAACATCTGTAACACGTCCAAAGACAGAGATGAGATGATTTCTAGTGCCAGCTTTGGGGTGTGTGATCATGAGACATCTTAACCCACAATGACACCCTGAGGGCAAACTATACCTACAGACCAGTGTAAACGGAGGTTAGAATATCTGATCATTGTGCCAGATGTTTGCAGGACACTTCAGCACCTTTAAGAATGATACATGCATGAACGCGTCTTCATGTTCATCACTGATGCAAATAACAGAACCTCTATGATGATGTTTCCAGAAGTGTTTCAGCGCTCCTGCAGGCATTTCCTTCTGTTTCAGTCCAAGCTGATGGTCTGCAGATCAGATGTTGGTCTCCTGTGGACAGAGACGTCTTCAAATTCACCATAACTATAAAATCTAATCGGTAACAACTTGTACAGAACAACAAACATCAGCAAAGACTGGACGCGACCCAGCCCTCCACACTTCTACTGACTCTTTAATATTTGAAATGGTGGTAAGGGCCTTATTTTCAGTGCGTGGAGGTCTTTAAAGTCCCACGGCCCCCTGCAGTTAAAGAGGGGCTGCAGCCACTAATGACACACCTGGCTGATTTGGACCGGTCCACTCACATAACCCAGGAAAGCACCTTGAGGGTGCAGGAATGTGCAGAATTAGAGGCTGAGAGGCTCGTTGTGTGTGTGCAGCTCTCCAGTGGCCAGACACACACTCAGCCTCACACTGTTAAGCCATCTATCTTGGAGGCAGCAGAGGGATTTTTATATTTCCACCATTTTTGTCACAGTTCCACAGTTCCACGACACACACTCCCATCCATCAAGCACTGAGAGGCCTCACAAAGTCAACCCGCTGCAGGTTCGACTGCTGTTCAGACTGAGCAACCCCAGGAGGGCTCACACACCAGGCTGTAACCCATGAACTGAGCTGCTGGTGATGGCGTTGTTATGACCTGACTTGTCGCGTTCTGCTTCATCCTCAACTTCTTCCACTTCTCCAACTGCCTATTGGTTTCAGTTCCTTGGGGGCAGAGAGAAGTCTCGCCAAACATTTGGAAGAAAACATTTTATTTGGCAGAAAAGCCACTTTTAAAGCCTAGAAATAGTTGCTCTTCAGTGTAATCCAGCTTTATATGTTCAGCAACAATTCACAACAGTCATCTCAGCACTTTTACAGACAGTCCAATTCAATCCATCTCATTTCGGTCAATTATAATCCTGCTAAAACATGTAGCAAACTCATTTACTCACATAGAATTTAAAAAGATTCCATGTGGAATACCACAGGGATCAGTTATTGGACCTAAATTGTTCATAATCTACATAAATGTCGTTTATAATGCTTCTGAGTTTTTCAGATTTGTGATGTTTGCTGATGACTCAAACCTGTTTTTTGCTGGTAAAGAGCTACAGGAATTGCCAGCGAAAACTGAGGTCGAACAAGAAAAGCTCAAAACATGGTTTGATGTCAAAAAAGCTGTCTCTTAATACCACAAAAACAAAGTTTATGTTATGTTAAATAAGGAATTCAAAGGGAGATTGAACTTAAATAGAGACAAAGTTTTTGGGTGTAGTGATTGATTCCAAGCTTATATGTCAGCAACATATTCATTATATAAATGGGAAAATATATATAATATATATGATTTTTCAAGTCCAAGTGTTTTAAATATTTGTTTTGGGTTTTTTTTTTTGTTTGTTTCGGGGGATTTTTTGCATATAAGCTGTTGCTTCTGCCAATTCATCCAGGCTATGGCAGTGTTGTGATGGATAGGGTGGATGACTGATGGAGATTGCTGGTGAGGATTTCATGGCTGAATTAATTAAACTGAACATACAGTATAAGACTGGATATGATCCAGCATTGGATGTGATTTGGTATATGATCCAGGTTCACCGTGTTTGCATAAATAATGATGACGGATTAGATTTACATCACGCTTTTTCTGGACACTCAAAGCACTCACATTGAAATCATTGTTTCTTCACTCCTCACTCACACTTGGTGTGAATGATATTTTGTGTTGCCATACATAAAATATACAGCTGCCCTGGGGCACACTGACAGAATCATGCGCGCTAGTGGCCTCTCCGACCACATTCATACACATTCATACACCAGCGATGCTGGTGGCAAGGAGGGTGACGTGTCTTGCCCAAGGCCGCAACAACAGATGACTGGGGGAGTGGAATTTTACCCACCGATCTTTCAATTGTTAGACATCCTGCTCTACCACCTGAGGTACTTCAGAAATTCTATATCGTCACATGACTGACAGGAATGCTGGGATATGAAGTTCTCCCACAATAACAGGGACTTTTCTACATGCTGGACCGATGCTAATGGAACCAGATCTCGCAAGATCTGGTTCCATTACTAAAATCTCGCAAGATTTCATTTGTAAAATATTGGTCCAAAAAAAACAATAAAAATATTTTCCAATATCACATTTTAATGCCAATATCGGCTGATAATATCGAACATCCCTTATAAAAAGTAAAAACCAACACTGATATTTTCCGATATCACATTTTAATGCCCAAAATATCGGACATTTCTAGTTGTAAGGTCATTTCTCATCTATCTTACCAAATATCCCAAGCTTTGGCATTCCAGCAGCTTCAGCCTGATGTCAGACACGCCAGTGCTAGTAGCCCCGGAGCTCCATCTCAGACTCTACAGGCCTCAGTTAGCATGGTTAATTTAAAGGTATATGCCATCCCTGGGTGAAATTTAGCCTCCCCCCGCATCCCCCCAGTGTCCAAAATTAACTTTTTGAGTCACTGGCCAAGTTGACCAGTAAATGAAAACATCCACCGGACAAGCATTTTTTTTATCGGCCAAAACATTAAACTATTTTACATACATATATCTTCAGGCCGTTATTTCTATAATACATTGTTATGTTGGATGCAAACTCAAAAAGAAACGGCAACATTGAAACAATGAGGAACAAGAAGAAATGGCTGCACTTAATAAACTGATGATTTCTGAATTTATTTATATAAACCTGATTCCTCGTTCTCTACTCTTGGTCCTTTCTCACAGTTCATGAAGTCTGATCTCCTGGTGCTGACAGTCCTACAGCATTACATCTAAGTGGGATCATACTCCTGATCTCTGGAGAACCTACTGTAGCTGGACTATAAGCAGATTTAATAGTGTCTCCCAATCATTTTTGACTTGTTTTATTGTGTTGAAACCTCTTTAACAACTTTTAGCTGCTTAAATAGAGGGGTAGGTATTTGCAGGTGGAAAGATGTTTTTAGCAAAACAAATGAAGCATGGATCTTTCAAAGTGAAGTTGATGACGAAAAGATTAAAAGTTAATAATAAAGTGACAAGTTTAAATTTCACACAGAGTTGGCATATGCCTTTGAATTTCAAGACATAATATTGAGAAAAAGACTATGTATGGCTAGTTTGGATGGGTTTAAACAAGATGGCTGTATGACTTAGGCTTGCAAAACATATATGAACAAACCACAAGATTTCTGGAACAATTTCCTCCAGATAGACCAGACCAAAGTGGCGATCGTCATGGAACGAAAACCAAAAACCTCACACCATCAACTTTCAAGCATGGTGGTGAAGGGATGATGATCTGGACACCTTACAGTCACTGAAAAGAACATGAACTCGTCTCTGTACCAAAGTATTGTTGAGCATAATGTGATCTATTAATGATTTATCTTCCTTTTTCTGTTTGGATTAAGTGTCCTTATGACATCCATGGAAAGGCAGAAATACAGATATTTTCCACTGAAGCTGATTAGACTGTTTTCCATGACATGTCACTGTTAAACATCCAGATAAAAGCCGACTTCTCAGCATCCTGCTGCTGTAGCAGCTTGTCATGCGTGAGATACAAACATCAGCAGGTATTCCGTCTCCTCTCAGGTCTTTGACTCTTCAGAGCTGCTGTGAAAACCCCAGATCTCCCTCACGTACCTGTAGATGTTTACCTTACATCACTTCCTTTGTAATCTCAAAGTTTTCGTTCACTTTCTTCAATTAAAACGGTGTCAAAAGGACACGTCTCCCCGATCCACCTCTCCTTGCCTGCTGCAGGAAGTGGCGCTGCCTCGGTGAGGAGGCATCTGTCATATTGACAGTGGAAGGAGGACCTTGTGACATTTTTCATTGTGTGCTGAAGATAGAAAAACCTTTCCCGTGCAGCTGTAGATTGACTGGTTTGTTTCTTTTTCTCTCCAGAGACCTCATCAAGAAGTTTCTGGTCATTGACCGAGCCAGACGGCTGGGCAACATGAAGGTGAGTGCTTAGACTTCCTGTCTGGCTGAAACACATGGCAGCCCCGCCAGTTTGACGTCAGCAGCCTGAGGACTGGGACAGTTCAGCTCCACCTGGTTTCAGTTAGACGCGAATGAGGGGAATTATTTTAAGGTTTTCTGGCCAGATGAACGTTCAGATGCTGTTTAATACATTCACCATCCACTTTATTAGTCTACCTTGTTAGTACGGGGTTGGACCTTCTTTTTCTTGGTGTCAAAGGTGTTGGAAACATTCCTCAGAGATTTTCCTCCTTATTGGCATGATAGCATCCCACAGTTGCTGCAGATTTGTAGTTTTTGACTACCGTTTTCTCTGCTTTTGTCTGAGATGTGTTAAAATCTTCTTTATGATCTGTTTGTGTTTCAGAATGGAGCTGACGACGTGAAAAAACACCGATGGTTTAAGACCGTAGACTGGGAAGCGGTTCCTCTGAGGAAACTCAAGGTGCATTAGTTGGTCTGAGAAATAAATGATTTCAGTAACTCGTACTATATTTTAACCCTTGTTTTTTCCAGTTAGATTTCACATTTTAGAGCTGGTTAGGCCTTTATAAGCACTGAAATAAAAAGCAGGCATGGCCTCTATCTTTTTTGAAGAAGTCAAAAGTGCTATTTAAGATAAACCAGGTGAAGAAATCAATCCATTTAGTTTATTTAATTCATATAGTCATTTTCTTATTGTTCCTTAGGGTTTGCATGTTCCAATGATCCTAGGAGCTCAGTTGTTGGGGGCTGTATGTCCCAAGTAGGGTCCCCCAAGACATATGAAGGACTAGACAAAGAGCTGTTCAAAAAGACCTCCTATGATAGACAAAAACTTTGGAATTTACGGTTCATGGCCCAGTATAAGGCTATTCCAATCCCACTTTTTCACTTCCAATACTGATACCAGTTCCACAGGTCAAGTATAGGCCACTGCCCGATATAGATACTTAGCTGTGTTTTGGGCCAAAGATTATGATTATTGATCTGATAATTGATTTTGTTCTTGGTTTACGCTAGTTTGTCTGTTTAGTGGAACCTCACCTCTAAAAACCTGGTTTAACAGGTTAATGAAGTAAGTTCATAACAGGAAGTATGAGGAGAAACTGATCCGTTTATTATTTACCAGTGGGTATGATGAATTTTAAACTCACAAACATTTTAATATATTAACAATTTAAAATAAATCAAGACCCAGTCAGGAAGAAATACTTGAAAGAAAAGCTGGAATGGATTTCCAGGATAGGCACGCCTGGGTCAAAAATTTTGACGCATTCCAATCCAATTCATGCTTTTTTTTTTTAAATATCTGCCCGACTGTCCCAATCCAATACTGGTATCAGATCAGGACAGCTAGCCGAGGCAAAGGTCACCAGGGCTGCCCTGTGGAGTCAGAACTTGCAGTGGGGGCTCAATAGCAAGCACCTGGTGGCCAGGCCTGCACCCATGAGACCCTGCCCCAGTTCCCAGAACATGCAAATGTTTTCTCTGACTTTGCAAATGCCAATCAACTTAACAGTGATTTAAAGCAATTCTAAGTTACATTACATTGACTCTACTTTGTGTAAATAAAGTGTTTTGCAGTGTAGAAGCTATTCCTTGAGCACTGGTGGCAGCTGACTCGAAATGACTTGCCATACTCTTCCTCCGCAATCTGATTTTGACACATCTCAACCAGTTTGCATCTATTGGTATAACTAATGCAACACTAGCTTGGTTTACATTGTACCTCTCTAGTTGCAATAAATTTGCACAACTCTAAAAAGTTCAAAACTCTCTGCAATCATCAGTGGTGTTCCACAAGGCTTTGTCCTAGAGCTCTTTCTCTTCATAGTGTTTCTCCTTCCTCTTGGTTCCATTATTAGGGAATGTAATAGTTAGGGGTGCACAATTTTAAGAAAACTTGTGATATGAGATGATATTGTTGAGACTTAACCAGTAAAAATAAAATTCTTGGATATGCAGTGTCTTTCAGACACAAGGTAGTTGGTTGCCCATTGAGATAATAGGAAACTCACAAAACTTTTATTAAGTATATTTGATTATCCTTTGATACACAGCGCAAGAATGTACAACTGGAACTGGAACAAAATCCAGCCATTACTTCATTAAAAAGTACGCAGACATAGATATTATTAGACATTGCAGTTTGGGCCGTCTCTGCGATATATATCTTGCGATAACCATAAATTTGCAATATATTGTGCAGCCATGGTAATATTTACTTTTTGCCCCTCCTCAACCTGCCACCTCAGCATGTTGCAGTGGTTTGCATGTTCCCAAGACAAACAGGTTGTAGGTGAGGGACAAGAGAAAGAGCAGGCCAAAAAGGAGCCTTATGTATACTTTCTCTCATCCAGACGTGGGTCACTGGGTGGTTGCCAAAAGTGGGAATCCCCTAAGCCAGGGGTGCCCAAACCTTTTGCCTCCAGGGGCCAAAATGAAAATGTGCCAGTGAGTCGTGGGCCAAACACTGCAATTTTACGGGTGAAACCCAAATAATGTAAAGGAAAGTTCATTTAATTATTGTTCAATATTTGAATAAATGCATTCTTTTCCATCGGTGAGAATATCACGCGGCATTAAAACATCAATATGGCAAGTTAGCAATAAAGCTATGGTTAGAAGGACAGTAATTGTCGTCACTAAACTCAATCAGATATAGAGCAAAATGTCAACAACAAACAATGTTTAACAAGGAAACTGCTGATACTAATGAAGCTGATCTTTTCACTTGACTCACCTCTCAAAGTTAACTTGCCCCTGATTCACTGACAAGGTGAGTCTGTCATGGAGGTGTGAGTCAGTCAGGTTACCTCTGAGTCTGGACTTTTATTGATAAATATTTATATACACTCACCGGCCACTTTATTAGGTACACCTTGCTAGTACCGGCTTGGACCCCTTTTGCCTTCAGAACTGCCTTAATCTTTTGTGACATAGATTTAACAAGGTACTAGAAACATTCCTCAGAGATGTTGCTCCATGTTGACATGACAGCATCTCACAGTTGCTGCAGGTTTGTCGGCTGGATATCCATGCTGAGAACCTCCAGTTCCACCACATCCCAAAGGTGCTATATTGGATTGAGATCAGGTGACTGTGGAGGCCGTTGAAGTACAATGAACTCATTGTCATGTTCAAAAAACCAGTCTGAGATGATTCACGCGTTTTGACATGGTGCGTTATCCTGCTGAAAGTAGCCATCAGAGGATGCTACACTGTGGTCATAAAGGATGGACATGGTCAGCAACAATACTCAGATAGGCTGTGGTGATTAAACCATGCTACACTGGTACTAAGGGGCCCAAAGTGTGCCAAGAAAATCTCTCCCACACCATTACACCACCACCACCACCAACCTGAACCATTGATACAAGGCAGGATGGATCCATGCTTTCATGTTGTTGACACCAAATTCTGAGCCTACCCAATCCGAATTTCGTAACAGAAATCGAGACTCATCAGACAGGTCAACATTTCTCCGTCTTCTAATGTCCAATATTGGTCTTCTAATATTGGTGAGTCTGTGTGAATTGTAGCCTCAGTTTCCTGTTCGTAGCTGACAGGAGTGGCACCCAGTGTGGTCTTCTGCTGCTGTAGCCCATCTGCTTCCAGGTTGGATGTGTTGTGCATTCAGATATGCTCTTCTGCATACTTCGTTTGTAACAAGTGGTTATTTGAATTACTGTTGCCTTTCTATCAGCTCAAACCAATCTGGCCATTCTCCTCTGACCTCTGGCATCAACAAGACATTTGTGCCCACAGACCTGCTGCTCACTGGATATTTCCTCTGTAAACCCTAGAGATGGTTGTGCAGGAAAATCCCAGTAGATAATCAATTCCTGAAATACTCAGACCAACAACCATGCCACGTTCAAAGTCACTTAAATCCCCTTTCTTCCCCATTCTGATGCTGGTTTGAACTGCAGCAGATCATCTCAACCATGCCTAAATGCATTGAGTTGCTGCCATGTGATTGGCTGATTAGAAATTTGCATTAACGAGCAGTTGGACAGGTGTACCTAATAAATAAATAAATAAATTTAAAAAATATATATATATATATATATATATATATATATATATATATATATATATATATATATATATATAAAGACTGAATTGTGGAATATATTGAGTAACATAGAAAAACAAAAAGGAAGACTTATTTTTAAAGGCCACTAATCTTTTCAAGTTGGTATTGTAGTGGTTGCTGTGGGTGTTTTCTGGTAGATAAGCTTTTAGTTTTATTGAAATTTTACACTGACCCAACTCTTGTGGAAATTGGGGTTCTGGTCATATTGTGTTAACACAGGTTCGAACCTCTCTTCCCGTTTCCACAGCCTCCCATTGTTCCTAAAGTTTCTCATGAGGGCGACACGTCCAACTTCGATGTTTATCCGGAAGACGACTGGAAGAAAGACCCTCCTGTTCCTCCGAAGGACCTGGAAATCTTTAAGAACTTTTGATCCGTGTCTTCTCTCGCTGATCGATGACGAGCTGACAGACGTATGTCAAGTTCCTGCTCCAGTCGGCTGCCACCATGGAGGAAGAAACGTGTTCATCAACTGTTAGAAGACCCCTTTATCTCCCTGAAGACAAAACCACAGAATGATCTCCTGTCATGGCTTTATTTATCAGACTGTTTTTATTTGATAATGTTATTATTTTTTATTTCCTCTGAGCCTGCTCATGAGCAAAAACAAGACTGTTACTTTATAATCAGGTGGGGTTTTTTTTTTTATATGTTCTGCCTTTTTAAGATGTCCATGAAGTCATATCTGACCGGTGCTGAACTGTCAGTTTGACCCGATGTGACTGGAGGTGCCTTACATCGGCGTGACGAGGACGAGTCGCAGCCGGACCGAGGCTCTGCTGCAGACGCCGTCGCCTCTCTGTTATTTTCACCTTTGTTATTACCGCTCGCCCACAGCTGCTATGCAGACTTTCCCACGACACACTTCACTCTCCATCATCTCCACCATCTTCCTCATCATGCCTTTGGAGAGCAGTCTTGTTGGGTAAAAGGTTGTTCACTGTGAGCAGAAACACCTCTGCAGCCTCTGAACACGGTGGTGGCCTCATCATGCTGCAACGTCCAATCAGTGAGCAGCTGCTGCTGATGAGAGGCGCCAGATTTTAACGGTGTAAGTTGCATGTTTTCACATCGAGCTCCTGATATACAAGCAGCTGTTTTTGTTTACGTTTTTGCACGAGTTCTGTGTCATAACCCGGTGCTGAATCACTCACTCGTTCTTGCTCTTCTTCACGTTTATTTGCCTTTTGTCATATTTTCATGATAATGTCAGTTTCAGCCAAGATCAAAGAAAATTCACCTGAGGCCGAGAATGTACTTGCATTTAACTACATGCGTGTTATGTTTGCGTGATGCATCGTTTATGCATTTCCACTGAAATTAAAGTAACTCGTTCAGAAGCTGCAATATGCAAGGAGCCAGCAGGGGGCAGTGTTGCTACGGATATGACTGGATGGAAGGTTACCGGGTCGACGGCAGTAAAAATGACGGAACTTTTTAAAATTGCGTACTTGTTTTTCTATCTGCAATTACACTACTTTTTTTATGCCTTGATATCAGAATTAACCCATTAAGTACTGTAATGATGACACCAGGCTGCTTGAATCTTTTAGCCTTTTTTTTTTTTCCCCAATAAATGTCTGAAAATGTCCGACATGTACGAAATTATTCATACCCTCCAATTAAAGAAAATACTAAATTCACAATAGTAATTAAAAAAAACAAGAAACTAATAATAAATAAAAATTTGCAAAATTATAATTTTCTGAAATAATATATTGCTTTTGAATTGTGGTTGAAAATAATAGTATAAAAAAACCAAACATTCAAAGGTGTCCGAGACACACCTTTCCCATGAACAGTGGACCAAATTACCTGTCAACAGGTGCAGACGTCTTTTTGAACATTAGAGAAAACACCTGATTGCAGTGATTGCATGAAAGTGTTGCTCAACAAAATTTTAGCTTCAGAGCCCCATCATGCTTGTTTACTTATCTTATTTTTTGTGTCGTCGTTTTTCAATATTTCTGTTGAACCACAATTGAAAATCAATGTCATGGTTTTCATAGAATTTTTATTTCTTATTACTTTTGTCAATTTCATCTTATTTTACTGACAGCTGTTTTTGTTCTCTCTTTAATTGGAGGGTATGAATAATTTTGAGTACGACTCTGTATATACATATATATATATATATATATATATATACACAATATATATATATATATATATATATATATATATATATACACATATACAGGTACTACCCAAAAATTAGAATATCCTGAAAAAATTCACGTTTACATAATTCAACTTAAAAGGTGCAATTTATACATTGTATAGACAGATAATGATTTAGAGTTTTTCTTAAGCTGCAACTTCTAATCAGCAACATCCAAAAAAACAAAAGATTAAAATATATTGATTCAAATATTATTTGTCGAAACAATTTGTAAATTGCACCTTTTAAGTTGAATTATGAAAATACATGAGCTTTTTCAGGATATTCAAATTTTGGGGGTAGTACCTGTATATATATGCTATGTATATTTAGACATGCTGCTAATATCTATATATATATATATATATATATATATATATATATATATATATATATATACACGCATAATGTATTGCAAGTTTAATATGTCCATGTTTAATATGTCGTTTCAGGACTTTTTTTACTATCATATCAAAGTAACGAGTCAATTCTTTCTTCAAAAATCACTAACTTTGCAAAAGCACACCAAAATTTCGACGTAGTGTCAGCTTGGTTACCTTTGTAAGGATTTCAGGATGATGGTCTGCAGCTGTGGCTTCAGGTTGTTTGTTTCTGCTGGTAATTGTCGCTCTGCACAGTTTACACAACGTCTTGTTTTGTGTCGCATCATTCTGTTATATTTGAATCGCAGCCGTGTGTCAGCTCTTCTTTTTCTCCCCGGACCGGACCTTTTTAAGATCACGAAATGTGAAACGTGTGAGTTAAGCATCTCCCCGGGTAACCAAACGTGTGCAGCCTTGCTGCACGAGTTTGTGTTTTCATTGGATGTCTTTGCAATACATCCCGCCCAGTTGACGAAAATGTCAAACTTCCATTATAGTTTTAAAAATACGTCGTTGATGAAGACTATTGACGAAAGATTTTCATCCAAGAAATTAACGGTGGTAATGACTGGAATGAACTTGAAGGGTAAACAAATACTAAGTTGAGTTCTGTAACGTGCCCCTGCTGGAATATTCCAGTAACTTAGCACATGAGCTAGTTTGCTAACAATTACGCTCACAACAGCCGGTTTTATAGATGAATGCAAAATGAAACGGCAAGTATGTTTCTGGCCTCAGAGCTGTCGTTGTTTTCTGACACCACCAGATGGTGGAAGCATCCGCGTTCGTATAACAGGTTTTATGGTGCAGACAACCAAAAATGTGACGGCTACCAGGTCATAGAGGAGGTTAAAGGTCATACGTCCAGGATGACGTCTTCAGTTTCAACCCCTCAGCCCGTCCTTTGCTGTATACTCACGTATGTTACATGTTCCATCGTCCTGTATGTCAGAAATGTCCATGAAACAACCTCATCATCATCATCGCTAACTTTCTGTACCGACATGTTATATTTGTACTTGACTGACTCTGATCTCTGCTGGAAAACACTCAGACATCTGTAAAAATGTCCAAATGTTACAACTTTAACCCCAAAACTCATTAAATCCATGCTTTTCAATGAATGAATCCAGCTGATTGGTGTGTGTGTTCCTGTACTTGCTACATTGTGAGGACCGTTTTGCACTTTTAACCAGCAAAGTGAGGACCTTTCTGGAAAGTGAGGACATTTGGGCCGGTCCTCACTAAAAAAGCCTAACGTGTGTTCACACCGGACGACTCCATTCGCATACGCACCTAGATTTTAAAGTTGTACTTCCGTGGTCATTTCATTAATATTTCTGTATTCTCCATTATTATTGAATGCATTCTGCATCGTTTCTGTTAAAAAAAACCTTCTGGTTCCTTAGTATCCAGCTGTATTTGTATACTAGAAGAGAGGCTTGTGGTCCAACGGCAGCTTTTCCGGGTCCTTCTTATGAATTTCCGGAAGAAAGGAAAACCCCGTGAGGACCCCCCTCTCTTTTTTTTACAGACAGGAAATAGAGCCGGCAAACAAGTTTGTTCCGCCATGCTAACAAACAGTTAGCTAATTAGCTTCTCACTCCGAAGCTACAGTCGTGCCGTCTTTACTTCTAGTGTGTAGTGGAGGGTTACCTGCCTTCCAATGGACAGATAGAAACCCCACGTGGGATACGCTATTTGAAATGTGACGTAGAAGTGCGAGGCTGTTCCCGATTCGCTCTTTTCTTCGTATTGTTTCTCTGATGAGAAAGCACAGCCGACTGGGGGGAACTCAACGCTAGCAAGTCAGCATGTGTAAGTAAACAAGGGGAAACCCTCCGTATTTCAGAAGGAGCAAGTTAAATGGGTTTTCAGTGGAAGGAGGCCTTTAACACGCGACTGCTGAACGTTTACTTGCTTGATTTGGGCGAGTTTTTTTTGCGTGAATGGAGCGTATAGTACGCGCAAGTAAGACGCGTCATTCATGCATCAAGTTAAACTTTCTTGAGTGGGGGATGGTGGTTTGTCACACGTCAGTCACTTCAGTCAGGTGAACGTGGCAGATTCTGATTGTTTTGGGTACTTAGAGTTCCGGTGTTGTACCTGCTTTGGAAGTCGGAGAACTGAAGACGCCGCCGTGTTTGGGTCCACCAGATTCTCCAGAGGTGCTCATAGCTCGGTGAATATCATCACCTGATCCAGTAGTTACGTCTGGATGGCGGCCGCTTCCAGGAGGATTTCCCCACCCCAGTTTGATGATCTGTCTGGGAGGATCGGTGCTGCATTTCCCTCCAGGATACAAACTACAGGTGCTTTATTCCAGCTGCTCAGCATCTGTCCACCTGCCTTCAGTGAGTAAGCTAGCCACAGCTAGCTAGCACTTCCAGCAACTTCCAACGAAAGACCGTGGCTGCTGTCGCTATTGTAGCTCAGTTTAACAAGTCCCCACTGTCTCCTCGCCTCCACCTCTCAACATTTAACCAGCAGATTAAACATAACTCGGAACTGACCACTTTCCTGCTGTTTTCATCCTTTGGATCACAACACACAGCGAGTGTGTGTTTACATCAGCTGAGGCTGAACTCCTGCTACTGGAGCCTCATCTAGTGACCAATCTGAATACTACACTAGTCTGAACACAGACTCATATTTTATTATATTGACGTTTTATAACAAACAACCTCAATTTATTTATGTAATGAGGTCCGAGCTGCATCTTCCTCCGGGAACTACAGTTTCTCTGTTCCCGCTGCGAAGCGCCGGTCCGTTCACATCACGTCTCATTCATTTTCAATGACGGGGCTCGTATTGTTCGCACGTATTAAACGCACGAGTTCAATTTTTTCAGCTCGAGTGAATAGGCGAAATGCGCTCCATTCACACGAGTAGGGCGCCTCATTTGCGCGAGTAAGACGCTAAATGCACGCAAATAAGACACGCGTTTGGGGCTTGTTGCGCCACAAATTCACGTCAAATGCGCCGCCCCGAGCAAACGCGCGTCTGTACATTGACATAGCGTGTAATTCATTCGCACGAATAATTTTATTCGTGTCCAGTGTGAACACAGGGTAAGAAAAAGACATTTTTGAGGGTCAAGATTTGGTTTTAGAGTTTAGGTTACAATGAAGTTTTGGTTAGGGGTTAAGATAAGGAGCAAGCGAATGCATTATGTCAATGAATGTCCTCACTAAGATAGATGTACAAGGATGTGTGTGTGTGTGTTCCTTGTTCCAGTAAATGCTGGGAATGAGGCGTCATTAAAGGTGAGTGGATCTCCTGCTGTGACGTGGCAGGATGGAGGAGGAGGGAGGAGGGGGAGGTTTAATGGCTTTTAACTGACTGCAGCAGACTGGTGTGGAGTGTTTGTGTGATGACTGGTGAAACTGGGGAGGAAATGCTCCTGTCCTGGTCTCTCTGGTCTCCTGTCCTGCACCTTCTCCACCTTCATCATCAGACTGGAAGTAAACGGATGCTCTGATAAATGTCTTCATTTTCTTCTTCTTCCTTTATTTTTACTTCATTTTGAACTTAGGCCACGCCCCCCCCCCCCCCCCCCCCCCCCCTCCACTCAGCTGACGAGCTCCTCTATCCATCCTCAGATCTGTTCATCTGGTCCCTTCATCCCTCCTGTCCTCATTCGCCCATCTCTCATCTATTCATCCATCCTTCTATGATCCATATCCTTCCCTCCTTTATGCTTCCTTTCCTCCTTCTTTCATCTGTTCATCTTTCCTTTATTCATCTGTTTATCCATTTTCCCTCATTCGTCTTTCCATCTTTCTCCTCCCTCTCATCAACTCTTTCATCTCTTTTTCCACCCTTCTCTCCTTCCTTAATCTATCCATTCTTCTATCACTCATCCTTTCATTCTTTCCTCTCATCCACTTGTTTATCCTTCTATCCCACCTTCTTTAATCCATCCATCCTTCCATTTAATCATTTTTCATCTTTCTATCCTACCTACTTTCCATCCATCCTCTTCCCTCTCATCTATCCTTCCATCCTTGTCCCCTTCGTAATCTATTGATTCTTCCCTTACTCATCCATTCATTCTCCACTCTTATCCATTTGTTCATCATTCTCTCCCATCTTTTTTTCATCCATCCATCATCCCCTTCTCTGTTTTTCTCCTCCTCCTAGATCCCTCATCCACCCATTCATGTGTCCATCCATCCATCCTTTTCCCTCCCTAATCTATTTATTCGTCCCTCGCTCATCCACCCATCCTTCCCTCTCATCCATTTTTCATCTTTCTATCCTTTCCTCTTTCATCCATTCATCCATCCTCCTCTTTTTGTTTTTTAGTTTTTCCTCTCATGTATTTCTCCATTCTTCACCTCCTAGATCCCTCCTTCCCTCATCCATTTGTTTATTCTTCTTTTCCACCTTCTGTAATCGATCCATCCTTTCCTCTCATCCATTTTTCATCTTTCTATCTAACCCTCTTTCATCCATCCTCCTCTCTCGTGTTTTTTAGTTTTTCTTTTCATGTTTTCCTCCATCTTTCACCCCCTATATCCCTTCTTCCCTCTCATCTATCCTTCCATCCTTGTCCCATCCCTAATCTATCCATCCTTCCATCACTCATCCATTCATCTTCCCCTCTCATCCATTTGTTCATCCTTCAAGCACCTTCTTTCATCCATTCATCATCCCCCTCTCTCTTACATGTTTTTATTTTTCCTTTCATCCTCCTCTTCCTCCTACATCACTCCTCCCTCTCATCTATCCTCCCATCCTTGTGCCCTCCCTAATCTATCCATTCTTCCCTCACTCATCCATTCATCCTCCTCTCATCCATTAACCTTCTCTCCATCGACATTAATCCAATTTTCCCTCTTATCCACCCCTTCATTCTTCTTCCCATCTCTTTATCTTTGCCTCCTCTCACTCCTCCTCTTTTCATCACTTCATCCTCTCCCTCTCATCCATCCATCCTCTGCCCTTTATTTTCATTTATTTATCTATTCATCCATCTGTTCATCCAGAACAGAAGCTGCAGCTCAGGTGGAAGAGCGGTTGACACTGAACCTCGCGTTACCTCCTTTAGATGGTCATCAAGACTGGATAAGGGCGATATTGATTGATTAATTGATTGATTGATTGTTTAAGTGTCAAGCACCTTGGTTGGTAACCAGTCCTCAAATAATACAATAACCTCATGGCAAAATACAGAACCAAGCATGACATAATAAAAACCTATGAAAATTTGGACACATAAGAGAGAATAGTTCATCATGTTGGATACAAAATACTTTGCCGCACATACCAGGCCTTTTCCACAAATTTCGCCAGAGCTAAAACATCATTTTCAAACAGCCAGCACAGAATCTCCACTTCATGTTTCCAAAATAAATCAGGGTTTTTAGCTGAATTCATTCAAAAAGAGAATTTCTTAAATCCCAGTATAAAGGAAAATTAAAAAAAACTAAATGAAATTCCCCTTCCACAACCTTGAGATTACTAAATTCACACAAACGAAAGTGTTCAGGAGTGCCTTCATAACGACCCACTTAAACTGCCATGAGGCAAGGTGCTCGTTCTTAACTGAGCACAGAAATCTCTGCCTTCTGTTTAGATTCAACAAAATATAAGATTCTCTAGCATAATCATTTTTGAACTGAGCATCATCTTCCATATATCCTGTTTCCATAACTCATGAGTAATCTTTATCTGACTGAATTTATATTACATTTAGGGATGCACAGTATTGGAATTTTGGCCGATATCCAATGTGCCGATATTTTAAAACTCATGTGGTCGATAACTGATGTCGATTCTGATCCCAATATTAAGCTGAAAAAAAAAAGCAGTCATTGCAAATAGCAGTTTTGTTATCCGTTTCTAACAATTTAAAAAAAAAGGGGTGGGAAAAAATATCAATACACTGAAATATGGCAATATTTTCATATGCCAATATCAAATCAAACAAAATCTCACAAGTTTTCATCGTTCTGTTAAAAAGCCTCACAATATCTTGTGAATTCCTGGGAGATTTCGTAACAACAATGAAATATCATGAGATTTCATTAGTATAATAGATGATACCACATTTTTAAATGTCAAAATGATATCAACATAAGAAAATATCTAGATTTTTCAGTGTATCTATATTTTTTCCCACCGCTAGTCTTTAGAAGTTTTAAAGTCCATAAACAGAACTTTTTGAAGAAAAAAAAAGAAGAAGTTTGGCCTGATCGGTTATATATCGGTTAAATATTGGTTGAATATTGGTGGGGTGGCCGATGTCCGATACTCAGTTTTAAGGCCGATATAGATGCATCCCTAATTACATTGCAAGTTGTTTCTAAGCATTCAGAAGCTGACAAAACTGTTGAAACCTCTCTGAACCAGGGCGGGTGACTTGTTCTGTCCTAATTGAAGATGTTCCTAGTTAGCCTTTCCTCTGGCAGACTGACAAGACGGTTCCACAGTCGCAGCATTTCACATCTTTGTTTTATTATTCACCTTATTCAGGAAGTCAGGGTGGCCGCCGCCATTTTGGCCAATAACTTCTGGCTAGTCAGTGTTGCGTAAGTCTACCACCGCCTCCGCGGCTCCGTGGATGAGCTACATGAATAGATTTAATGCTATAAGTGTTCAAACATGAGCAGCATTCATTGCTTTGTCTGCGGGTGCCACAACACCTGGAATGAGAGAATCTGACACTTTATTAAGATTCCATCACAATTTCTGCCCTGACAGCTAACGGTGCTAGCCTCGGCTGCTAACAGTAGCAGCTGCTCTCTAGTCATGGACTCTGCTTTATTCTTTATTTACGGTCTCTAAGAGCAGCTTTAATAATCAGTTCAGCGCCTTTTGTAGGATTTTAGCTCTCAGATGAGGCATGACATGATCATATTTAAACTAGTGTCCTTAAAACAACTTTGGCTTCTAACTGCCCTAATATAGCTAACTTAGCATCATGGCAAACAACAACAACACAGAGCATCGGCTCAAAGAGATTATCGCGACCTAGCAGAATAATAATTGCAGTTATCATAAAGTCCCATTTTGTTCAAATAAACATCCCCTCCATCCAGGTATGAGCCGCCGCAGTTAAAAGGGTTAATATGGCAGCTACGTGGCTGCAGGACCGTCCCATCCCTGCCATACCGGAGCATCCCGGTGTCTCCACGCTCTGTTAGCTCGTACCGACGCCCAGGCCAAGTGAGAGGTTGTTGGATGGACTTGGACTGATACTGGCTTTCAGAAGAATATGTCCTTGTTCTTCATGCATCAGATCATGGCCGACTTATAGCCTACGCCCTTGAAAATTATTTTATTTTGATTTTCGGTAAAATCAGACGGCGTTTTTCACTGTGGTCTGTAATATCTGCCGCCGCAGTGCCCAGAAATCAGCTGATCGCTTCGCTGTCTGCTTGGTGACTTATTTGTGGAAAGATCTGATTCCCTCAGTGCATCTGATCTGAAAGGGTGTGGGATGATGAGTCAAGCTGAGTATGTGCGGATTAAGGATGATTCTGCTGTTATGAGAACTGGGTGAACCAGACATGTTTTCTTGGAGCTTTTCAATCAGGTTTTCCATTGAACAATATTGCGAACACGCCTCACCGGAAGTGCTAAGCCAATGCGGAAATGCCTCTGTTGAAAAAGTGGGCGGAGCTGAATAAGGTGAATACATGGATCCTATCCTGCGTCCCCTATAAGTACAGTCCATTTATCCTCCCATCATCCTCTTTATCTCCCATCCTTTAGTCCTCTAATGAATCAGAAAACATTTGTATCTCTCCTTCTTCATCAAACCAATAAACCCAGATGGCTGGGGTTGGTCTTTACACTGCAAAAACGTAAATCTGAGTACATTTTTCTAATTTCCAGTCAAACTCTCCCATCACACTCAAAATAAGACAAAATGACCTAAATAGAAACATTTCAGTGAGATATAAGATCTTGTTTTGAGGAAATGCATCTTATTTTAAGAAATCTTATTGAGAAAATTTTGCTTTTTTAAAATTTATTTACTTATTTTAAGTGTGGCCAAAGTTTTTTTTTGCTTGTAATAACCAAAAATAAAAAATAAAATAAAATTCTGCCAGTACAACATGCAAATTTTTTTTTATAAGATTTCTTGAAATAAGATGCATTGCCTCCAAACAAGTTCCCATATCTCACTGAAATGTTTCTCTTCAGGTCATTTTGTCTTATTTTGCATGTGATAAGATGTTGTAATGACAAATTTAAAAGATATACTTGGTAAGATTTAAGTTTTTGCAGTGTACTGTTGAAATGAAGGTTTTCATGAGTCTAAGGCAGAAGCTGCTCTGATTATACTCAGGAGGAAAAAGTATGTTTATTATTTAAAACATGAATATTGAAGCAAAATAACGCAAAACCCAGTTTGTTTGTTTTTGTGTTTAATCATTTCATATTTAATCATGTTTTCATCAGCCTGCACTTTTTAACTTCCAGTGAGCTGAATCATGATGATTCAGACGTGATGATGACTGATGAGAAGCTCAAATAAACATTTAATTGGAGCCTGATTACCAGCAGCTCCCTGCAGTCCTGGAGCTTCTCACTTTGCGTTCTTCAAACTCTCTTCACACAGACGGCAACAAAACCCAGAGTTCCTCCAGCGGGGAGGAAAACCTGGCTGATGTCCAGGACTCAGACGAGCTGCAGCGTTGATGCTGAGATGTGGATTTCATCACTGGAGTCAGGACTTCCAGATCACATCTGACGCTTTAATGATCTACTCTGATCCCATCTGGGATCAATGTCAGTCTTCCGATCATCCAAACCAAAAACACTTCATCAAAGATGGAAAACAGAAACCAGTTAGAAACTGGTTTCTGTTTCGCTTCCTGCTCCTCCTCTCTGCTGCCAGAGCTGATACCAACCCAGACGTCAGGAAATTGGATCTTTATAAAGAAATAGAAGCACTCGGAGAGCGCAAACCTCCGCCAATAGCTCATGTCGCCTCATATTGTGATTACAATACAACAAAAACTTTTACTCCTGCATTCATTTAATCTCCATCATTGGATTCATTGACCATGAAAACATACCAACAGCATCTGGAATCATGCTTGTATCACTATTACTTCAATAGTTATTTCCAAAAATAAATATTTCCATAATGGCGGTTTTCTTCTGGATCTAGCTCCGTTGCTGTTGAAGATGCGTCCATTCCGTTGACATTCTCCTGATCCAGCAGAGTCTTGGCTACAATTTGGTGTTAGTTGCATGTCTGTATCTTCATTTTTTACCTTTCAGCACTGATATTTCCAACGGCTCCCTTATTTTTGTGTGTTCTGGATCATCGTATCCGGGATTTCTGTATCCAGATCAACTTTTGAAACATTATAGGACTCACTGAGATCCCTTCTTGTGATTTTTTTTTACCAAACACTTGGGCCATTTGTTTGGAATTATATGCAAAAATTCCAAAATTTGTCCGATCTCAGACAGACAAACAAACCAACGCTACCAAAAACATATGGTGGAGGTAAAAATCTTCTTCTCTGCTGCTTGGAGAGTAAAACCAGTGAAGCAGAAAGTAGAAGGAAGCATCCATCTGCCTGATCTGGTCTCACAGTGAGGAAACAACTGCTGATGAGACGATGGAGGAGGGAAAACAAAAGGAAGGAAAATGGGAATGATGAGGAAGATGAGGAAAAAGGAAGAAAGATCTAGAAGTTGAAGTAGATGACTGTCCAAATGACTGTATTCATACCCTCCAATTAAAGAAGGAAAAAAAAATCAGCTCTCAGTGAAATAAGCTAAAATTGACAAAAGCAATAATAAATAAAAATTCTATGAAAATCATGACATTGATTTTGAATTGTGGTTTAAAAGAAATATTAAAAATTAACTTACAAAAAATAAGTAAAAAAGTATGATGGGGCTCCAAAGCTAAAATTTTGTTGAGCAACACTTTAAGACAATCACTGCAATCAGGTGTTTTCTCTAATGTTCAAAAGGACACCTGCTGACAGCAGGGGCGCCCACAGAAATTCTTTTAGGGGTGGCCAGAGAAAATAGCAGGGTGGCCAAGCATAACTTTTTCTTTCAACCTGGACTATATTTCTGGAATTTTTACAGAGTATGTGCATTTACTCATCAGTAACATTTCTGCATCACTCTGACTCCTTTGGACACTATTTAGATTAGTCGTAGATCCGGGAATATCCATATAATGGCAGTGAAAGGTGCAGAACGAATGGGCCTCTCTATAAGACATTATCTGCAACAAACTTCCTTAATTTCAACAGCACACTGTAAAAACTGAAATCTTACCAAATATATATTTCGAATTTCTAGTCAAAATATCTGGTCAGACTCAAAATAAGACAAAAGCACCTAAAGAGAAATATGTTAGTGAGATATAGGAACTTTTTTTTAAAGACAAATGCATCTTATTTTTAAGAAATCTTATTGGAAAATTTCACTTGTAATGACAAGTAAAAAAAACAAAACAACAACAAAAAAAAACCCCACCTTTTTTAAAACTTATTTTAAGAGTGGCCAAGATTTTTTTTTGCTTGTAATAAGCAGTTCAGTGTGTGTCGCAAACAAATGACTTCACAAAACTTCACTATGACGACCTCACTCACACTGAAAACCAGAGCTGAAGACGGCCTCAGTTGTAATGTGAACAAACTAAACTGGGCTAGTGTGGTGTCGGCCCAGTGAGTGCCGGGCTAAGTAGGTGCTGATGTGAAAAGGGCATTAGAAACTGGTTGGGGCATTTCTGGGTGGCGCCTTCCTGGATGAATTTGCATAAGAAAGGGCGAGTTAATTAGGAGTGACAGACCTACGGGCAAAACACCAATGGCAGAAGATGGTAGGTCAAGTGTAATTTTCATTTATTTTATTTTTATTAGCTCATAAAGATTTTGGCGTTCAAATCTAAGTAAAGCATGCTGCGCCATGTTAAAGGGACTAGAGGCAGGAGTTAAAAAACAAACAAACATGAATGTCCCTTTTTTTCATACTAATGGGTGATGAAGCGCTAAATACCAAAAATAACGTTTCCACCCACGTTTCTCTCCGTTGCCTTGAACAGGCTGTGTGCTGCAAAATGCGCTGCAATTCGGTGTCTGAATTTCCCGCGCTGCCCTGCAGACGTGACGTCAAATGACACTACATCCGCAGTTTTGATGCAGGAAGAAGATGGTCGGGGTAAATTCAGACACTGTAAGCGATAGTTATGGATTCTTCTGCCGTCAGCAAACGATCCAGATCAACTGAAAGACACGAAAAAGTGTAACTACGAAGAAAAAGGTTAGTGAACAACATTATAGCCTCAGTTTGTGCACGCTCCCGTGACGGCTTGGCTCGTGGCTGCAGTTACCTGAAGCACCAGTCGCGAGTTTCATTTCTTAATCTTGCCTCATGTCCCTTTAATAGTACATAAAAATTTATATAAATGAAAATGATATCATTATTGCAGGCGTGGCCAGCTTTTTGTTCAGGGGGGCACTGGCCACCCCTTGGGGGCATCGTTGGTTCACAGATATTTTGGTCCACTGTTCGTGTGAAAGTTGCTCTAATATCTCTGGGAAAGTTTAGTTAATAGGTTTCTTTTAATAATCAATACCAACCACAATTCAAAAGCAATATTTTATTTCACTTAATTATAATTTTGTAAATTTTTATTTATTATTTTCTTTAGTTTCTTGTTATTTGAATTACTATTGTGAATTTAGCCTTCTCTTTAATTGGTGGGTATGAATGATTTTGAAGATGACTGTAGATGTAGATGATGTAGAGAGCCGTCAGGTAAAGTTAAAAGAAGAAGGAACATAAAATGAAGTAGAATTTCATTTCATTATTTTTAATCCTCTTTAGTCATAAAAAAAAAATCAACTCAAATTTTTTTTAACATGAACTGATATTTGATAAGTGAATGCGTTTTTCCATAGGTCTCATTTATTGTATGGAAAATTAATGATGTTAAATGATGTGCTAAAATCCATCAGTATAACTACAAAGCACAAATTCAAGGCTGCCACACAACCCTTCCTCCATCTAGACAGCTTCATTTATACATATTTGACCAATGTTTATACTCTTAAAACAAATATTGAATTGACTCATAATTAAGGATAGACAGATACATCGTCCAGACGACATTTTAGGCCTGTATGTGCATCTTTTGCTGGTATCGGCATTGGCCGATATGCTTGTGTGTTGGTCACTCCAAAGCACAATTTACAAACTTTTTTATATATTTATTTATTACAAGTTTAAAGTTTCTATTTAATATTTGTTTACAAAATGCACAGTTTCTTTTTATATATTTATTTGAGGTGCTTTGTTTTGTTTTTTGTTTCTACATGAAAAGAGTTGTAAAATTACTTTTCATTGTGTACTTCATTGTACTCATTTCGGAGTCAGCATTTCTACATTTTTTGTGCGCTTACAACACCTGGCCCCCAGGTGGCTGAACAGGGAGCGACTCACTAGAGTTCAGTGTAGTGGCTTATATGCAAGTATGCCTTCAGCAGTGTTGTTTGATAGGGGAAAATGCCTTTTTGAATAGCTGTTCACTGTAGTGACTGCCATGCACCATAGAAGAAGAATGAGAGGAACAAGAGGAAGCAAAGGTAGAGGGAAAGAATATAGAAGACTGAGCAGAAGTAAGGAAGATACAGATGAAGGAGAAGAAGCTGAGCATCTATTGCATCTCATCTGTAATCACTGTTTACATCAGCTGACAGTCTCTGACCCCCCACACCCCACACACACCCCACCTGCCCAAACTACAGGGTGGGCTTCTACACCTGCCTGATGATATCATCCTAATAACAGGTCATCCCTCTGTCATCAGGTCACTGAACCACACCCTGCTGGGTGGGGGGCAGATAAACAACCCCCCCCCCCCCCCCCCCCCCCACACACACACACACACACACACACACACACACACACACCCTGAGCAGCCCTCCTATCCAGGCTCAGAAACAGAAGCATCACTCAGTTCTGCTCGGGCCCCGTGTTCATGTTCACTGTAAGTGTGAAGAAAGAACCTCCACCGACAGAAATGTCCTCGTAAGTCACATCCTGGGACCTTTCAGAGTGATTCATCGCTACAAGTGATGGAGGCTCCTCTGATCTCGTGTGGTGAGACTGGAGGAATGTCAGAGGAACATTCATGGCATTAACGGGTTAGTGGGCTAAAAATTAGTTTCCACAGTCAGGATGTATGCTCCATCTGAACCTGCCAGTAACCATGGTAACTGATGCACAACTTATCGGATCTAGGCCCTGTCCCAATACCCGCACTTCCACCCTTGCGCCCCTAGAATGCACGCTCCTGTTAAGGAGTTCAAGTGCATAGTGTGTCCCAATTCTCCAGGGTGGAAGTCCAGCACGCCCCCTTTGCGCCCTGAAACCACACTTTGGTGAAGTCAGCATGGATGCGGACTTCAACAAAGCATATTGCCCATAATTCATTGCTGTGTGTGACATTTTGAACCATGAAGGCAGAACATGGCCATGTTTGATTAAAGGAATAGTACACCCACAGATTGATGTACCTTTATTTTCCACTTACCCTCATGGTGAGCAAGACACTGGACCACTTTTTTAATATCTCAAATGCAGCTGGTGATCAGGAAGACTTCTCTTTTCCCCCCAACTTTCATATAATGGAGTTTGCCTGGGCCCGATCCAAAAAGGTCCATAAAAGTCCACAAAAACTTGTCAATATTCCTCCATTCTGCTCGTCCAATGTAATCCAAGTGTCCTGCGTGGGTAGCGTCCAGAATTTACTAGAAACAACGTCATTTAGTATATTTTTAGAGCCTAAAAAGTGCTACATCTTACTTTCGCAAAGCGCGCATATGCATGTTCACGAAACAACCCTGGCGTTCAGAGCCTACTCTGCCATTAATCCAAGTGTAGAAAAAGAAATTCACTGTTTACATTGTGCTAAGAGCGCCAGAGCTACAGACAAAACGGGACAAACACAAGAGGGGTTGGATATTGATTTAAAACAAAGAAAGAAAGAAGAAGAGAACACGAGATCTTGTCTGCTGCAGCTTCCAGAGTTTCGTGAACGCGCATCGGTGTGCTCGCAGGAGATGTGATGTAGTACTGTTTAGGCTCTAAAAATATATTAAATGACATCCATCCATTATGGACGCTACCCACTCAGGACACTTGGATTGCATTGGATGAGCAGTATGGAGGAATATTGACAAGTTTTGTGGACTTCTAAGGACCTTTTTGGCTCGGGTCCTGGCGAACTCCATCATATGAAAGTTGGGGAAAAACGAGAAGCCTTCCTGATCGCCGGCTGCATTTGAGATATTAAAAAAGTGCTCCAGTGTCTTGCTCACCATGAGGGTACGTTGAAAAATAAAGTTACATCATTCTGAGAGTGCACTGTTCCTTTAATGAGCTCCTACATGTGGTGAAAAAAAGGCCATTTCACATGTAAATAATGAAATATTTCATCTTTTACTGCTGGAAGCAATGACAAAATGACGTTGTGGTGCAAGATGATGGAGGAACCATCTCTGTCCCAATTCTGCTTTATTCCCGCACTAACCTGCACACTCCATCCCTTAATGTGCACTTCTGCCAATTGTGCACTTAATACACAACCGTAGGGTTTAGGGTGGGTATTGGGACAGGGCCCTGGTCTACAAATTCATCTTCAATGACCCGGACGCTTTAACATCTGATCCCGTGACTTGTTACTAGGGATGTCCGATATTATCAGCAGATATTGGCATTAAAATGGGATATTGGTATATTGGTATAGGATTTCTGGACTGATATTTTTAAAACAAAATCTCGCTAGATATTACTAACAAAATGGTTTTTAAAAAATATCAGCTTAGTTTAAAAATAGCGGTTTTGTTGTTCCATAACGAAATCTCGCGACATCTTCAATCAATCAATCAAATTTTAATTATATAGCACTTTTCATGCATAACAGCTTTACAAAGTGCTTCACATATTAAAAACAACCCATTACATCAACACTCCCCCATGTTTATCTCAAACAACAGACATACACATACGTAATCTCTCTCATATGTATCTTGTTCCATTAGCACCAGTCTAGCATGTATAAAGTCCCTGTTATTGTAGAAGAACTTCATATCCCAGCATTCCTTTCAGAATCATGTGACTACGGTGCAGCTGCAGCTGCTACAGACTGACTTGCTTTGAAGCTGCTTAGAATATGTCTGGTTTTAAGTTGTTGGTTAAGTTACCAAGTTGTCAGAAACAATAGAATTAACCACATGTTGGCTAATACCTGCTAGAATCTGATATATGAAAGCCAGATGTCCAAAATGAACTCCTCTGGCTGAGTTAAGGAGATTTTGGGATCTTTGCTCTTAGAGCAGAATATATTTGCATTTCTCAAAATATGAGCGATACAACCTCACAGTTCTGTGCATGTATCAGTATCAGTTGAGATCGGATATTGGAATTTAAGAGTTGGACAATATCGGATATCAATAAAAAAGCCAATATCAAACATCCCTACTTGTTACATGTTCACTTTATTGTTATTCATTCCTTCTCTGGATGTGTCGACTTCACTGCTCTTTATATAATATTATTACTGTATTATCATGTTAAATTATTATTGGCCTGTGATAGTTGGAATAGGCTCCAGCAACCCCTGCAACCCAGAACTAGATTAGCAGTACAGAACATGAATGAATATATTATTTTCATGTAGTATCATTATCATCATGTTGTATTAAATCATCATATTATATTATATTCCTACCATGGAGAGGCATAGTAGAGATGTAAAGCAGAAAGAAGTAATGAAGAAATGTTCTGGGTTTGGTGTTTGGGTTTTCCAAGAAGTCTTTCAGGCTCTCCAACATAATTAGAAAGAATTTCTTGTGTTTTTTGGGGGGTTTCCATGAAGAGTCGGCCTGTTATGGGCCTGTTACTGGGATTACTGGGTGTGATGGACTCATTAGTAACACTCGTGCTTTTACTGCCACACCAAATAAAAATGACCAAGGTGGAAAATGTCAGAATCAGAAGTGTTGAGGCCTTTTCTGGCGGTTGTGTTTGGGTTTTTTTCTGACTGAGGGAAGAGATGAAAATTTAGATTTTCCATTCTGTGTCTTTTCATGAGGAAATGCTCCTGTAGAGATGCAGTCTGAGGTTTTAGTCAAGCTTCTGCCAGGGTGTGTTTATGTCCCAGTTATCCAGGGTGTTGGTGACTCAGGTTTTTCAGTTTACTGCTTCTCTAATCAAAATTGAACTAACTTTGTTCCAACAACTAGTTCCCTCTAATCAAAGTAGATCCATCAGATGATCCCACAACATTTCTCCTGTACTTACATCTCTTGTAAGTAGCCTTTTTTTTAATTGGAGGGTATGAAAAATTCTGGGGATGACTGTAAATACCAAGGCTGGTGGTACACAAAAATCTGTGACTGCTACGGAGTGATGTCATAAAAAGGGCATACAAACGATTGGTCAAGAGCTTCGGTGGTTCAGTGCAGTCAGCTGTTTTACTTTGGGAATTAGATGCATAAAAAACTATTTAACAAAAAATTAGTTTCTATAGAGATGAGGGGAACATGTTTAGCTTATATATGAATGTAGTTGGCTTTTGGAAGATTTGAAAAGTATGATACAGTATTTCTAAATTGTGTAGTTCCTCAGGGTTCTGTGTTTGGACCACTACTTTGTTATGTCCTCCATACTTCTACTCGATGATACTGTATAACGCAGAATTCCATACATTTTTACTGCCAATGCAGATGATATTTAACACGGATCTGTGAAGCCTATTGAAACCAATAAGTAGGAAGTGAGGGTGCATTCACAAAGCTTTTTAGATTTGAATCAAGAGTTTGTTTGTTTGGAAACTCCACTTCGCTTGGGGAGTTGTGAATGCGCAAACGGACTCTGATCTGAAACAAACAAGCAGACTCGGTCTGTACAAACGCAGGTCTCTGTCTGATTCAAGTGGACCAAATACAGACGTGGACTACAAATTGCATTGGCATTGTGGGTAAATCGGGTAAATGCCACCACAACAAACACACGTGTGCGACTGCAGCTCTTATAAAGATGGCTCGTGGTCAGACGTGGAGTGACAAGGAAGTAAAAGCTTTAATCGATATTTGGTCTGATCAAAGCAAATCCCAGCTTCTCGTAAGTACACACAAAAATAAAGTTGTTTTGTGGAGGAAACAGAAGTTGTGAGAACCTTCTTGTTTGTTTTATGTCTTGCCCTCACCTACGGTAAATCCAAATGCAGCGCCACCTTTGGGAACAGTGTTCAAAAGGTTTAGTCCGTTTGGCAATGGTGCAATGTGAACACAATCTCGGTCCGGAAGACCCCCCCCCCCCCAGCTGAGCTGAGTACCCAAATGGGCCGAGACTCGCGGACTATGCTTTCTGAATGTGCCCTGAATTGTATAGATGTGTTTCTTGTTTCTTTGTGTTTACTCCCTCTTTGTGTTCCCTTTTTGTTTACATTTCCTGTTTATTTCTTTGTCTTGTTTTTTAAATTGATTATAAAATAAACGATTAGATTTAGATAGCGCTTTTGCTGCTGGGCGCTCATCGCGCTTACACTGGATTCATTACTCATCCTTTGCTATAGTCAACTACAGCTGTTCCTAGAGCAAGCTGATAGAAACATGGCAGTAAATCAGGCCGGGCTCTCCGAGCCCCACCCGAACATTCATACACCAGTGACCTCCTTACCTCCGCAACACTGGAGGTAAGGAGGATGAAGTGTATTGCCAAGGACACAACAAAAGATGACTGGGGGAGTGGGACTCCAGCTACCAACCTATTGGTCTTTAGAAGACCTGCTCTACCACCTGAACCATTGACGCCCTCACATGTCTATGTATTTTCTGCCCATGTCTGTTTCTGTGTTTCCTGTTTCTTTTGGGCTCTTCCATCCATCAGCAGCAGCACATCTGGATGGGATGGAGCCTCTGATCTTCTGGAAACACCAGTAGGAGAGCAATCTTCCAGGATTCCCTCACATTCCTCACTTCGCTTTGACATTTCATTCCCAGCTCTATTATCTAGAGTCCTTTCATTTCTTTGATGGATTTTCACATTAGCTTTTTCACCCTTCCCACAGATGCTACTTAGCCGTTTAGCCTTGTTTGTTTGCAGATGAAACCCACTTAGCCTGCTGACCCTCTGACACTGAAGGTTTAGCTGCTGTTTGGTGCCCTGCTGTTGGAAAAACTGGCTCCTGTAGAAGGAAATTCTAAACACAGGCTGATCCATCATCCTCTGCTGTTCTAAAAAACACATCCAAGCAGTTTCCTGTTCCCCCAGCCAAGTCCAGGTCGGTGAATCATCCTCGTTCCTGACAGCTAATGTGTCTTCTTTACAGACCTCCACATCTGAGCCCTTGCTTGATTGTGAGCAGATGGCCTCACTTTGAGAGACGGTCACAAAGAACACCTACAACACTGTCAGGGAGGGTGTTTGGAGCCTACGTTACAGAAGAACAAAGAATCACATTCATGTCCTGCCAAGTCCTCGTCTGTCCCGCTACAAATCATCAGAAACTCATTCAGCACGTCCAGATTCATCACTGATGTGTTATCATGGAAACACGCCGGCATCACCGTCTGCAAACAGTTTGTTGTTGAAATGCACACTCTTTCATCATCCCCTACTGTGTGTGTGTGCTTATGATGTGCAGACATAGTTGAGGTGTGTATTCCTGCTAATCTGGCTCATTCTGATAGTTAATTGTACTAACTTGTTCTTTTATTGTGCTTTTAGTGGAAATTTTGGAGTTGTTCTCATGTCATGTTCAAATATACATCAAATTTGATCTTTTTAATGTTTCTTATAATTTTGTAATAACTAATGTGGCAATACTGTGTTTCAGCTGTGGTTGTTTTAAAGGTACACTGTGTAACCTTTGACCCAAACATTAGCCTAATGTAAGTAATAATAGATGATTTCTGAGGTCAATATATGGCACTTGACACATGGTGTTGCTCTGAGGGGGCTGCATTCACCAAAAAACAGATACTGTAAGTTTGCAGGACTGAATCCGTCTTTCATTGGATCATGTGACTTGGAGCACTTTGCTTTATGGCTCCATGACTTCAAATCAACTGATTAAAGTGGTCTGTAAACACGTTTGCAGGACACGGATAGAGACTGTTTTAAGTTTAATGAGTTCATCTCCATATTCAACCATTTGTAAACAAAAATGTGTGAGGTTTTGCTTTACTTCAGGTTGATCCTTTACCCTCTGAAATCATAAACTTGACCTGGTAATGGTTTTTTTAATAGTGGTGGACAGATTGATCTAAATATCAATGGTCATCAATACCAATGTTGGTATCGATATTGATCAGTACTGGTGTAATAGCAACAATACTTTAATATAAGACTTAAAAAATTGTAGAATCCTAAAAAGTAAGATAAAGTGGGTTTTGGTAGTTTCAATTCACAGTTATGACAAGGCACCACTGTAAATGCAATGTCCTGGCAAAGATTATAATTAGTGCATTAAACTTAAAGTTATACCGTGTAACTTTTGGCCACTAGGAGCGCTAAACCTGCAACGGCGCCAATGTCTCACAGGCCTCACGGCAATGACGCAAATTTAAATCTCCTCTCCTGTGTTTAGATATTGAAATAAACAAATCCATCAAGATTCAAGAATTTTCTAAAGGATTTTTCACCACTGGAGGATATTCCCCTGGCTGAGGTATGCGCCTCTGTTTCTAATTATATATGTTTACATAGCTGAAACATCACATACACAAACACACAATGCAAAGATAAATGCACAATCAAAACCGGCCACGAAACCAAGTATTATTAATAATAATTAATTAATTAATAATAATAATAATAATAATAATAATAATAATAATAATAATAACATTAGATAATAATAATGATGAAGATAAATTATAATTAGTAGTAGTCATAGTAGTAGTCAATAGTAGTAGGCCTATTAGTAGTAATAATACTTTTAGTCATTTATTTAATTGTTAAGGATCATGATTATTATCATTTATTTCAAATAAAACTTTGTTCTTCAAACATGAGTGTGAGTTAGTATGTCCACACAGATTTATTTGATACGGGCGTGTTTGTGTTGACACAGCGATGACTGCTTTCCTTTTCCGGTGGAGGGAAGAGGGCGTCTTAGGCCATGTCCACATGAAGTCAAAACGAACACAAAACGCTCATATTTTCCAGACTGTTTGTCTTAAAGACGGAGATGTAAAATAAATGTGATCAACCACATGAATGCATGGAAACGCTGCAAAATATATGCCAGGCCTGTAAGTGGCGCTGTGGTGCGAAAGCAAAAATAGGTGAAAACAGGCGATGAAACACTGGGCATGCGCAGAAATATCTATACAACGTTAAACAACCAAACCGAATGCTCCGATCTACGGTTGCGATCCACCAGAAACCCCCAAAAAGAAGACGGTTGAACAACCAAACCGAAAAGATGGCGGCAAGTACGAGTGGGCGAACAGGTACGAGCAGCAACGATTCAACCCTGTATGGCGCCATTGTTGTTGTGATGCTGAGTGTAGCGCATGCGTGTTTAGAGGCGAATCTATGACGCATGCGTGTAAGAAAAAAAATGCGGTCGGAGCTTAAAGATGGAACCGCGAAAACAGCATTTCAAATCTTCCCACTCTGAAGGCTTGATTAAAAAAAAGATCGCTTACAGACCCCCGAAATGCCAGCTTCGTATGGATGAGAGGCTGGTTTGGTGAAAAATTTGTGAATTTAGGCCAGAGTTTGATTTCGTGTGGACGGGGCCTTATTCTCATTACCACCCTCCACCTCCAATCACAGCGCCCTCTACAGCTGAGAGTGTGACTTCATTGGGAATGACACTCGATAGTTAAGGGGTAGTGTGTAGGGGGCAGTTTGGGATTGGGCCTCTAACTTTGCAGGAGCAGATCCGTCTCTCATTGGATCATGTGACCTGGAGCGCTTTGCTTTATGGTTTGATGACTTTAAATCAGCTGATCAAAGTGGTCTGTAAACACGATTCCAAAACACAGATAAAGTATGTTTAATTTTGCAACAGTTGCGTGGCCTGTGGGAAGTAACAGGGTTTAGTGCCCCTAGTGGCCAAAAGTTACACTGTGTCCCTTTAACTTGTAGGAGTTTACAGTGAACATGCCAAAAATGAGCTTCTCTTGCCAAGATAATGCCATATTTAATTTTTTATGGTTGGAGTAGTAACTATGTTTACACACCTAAACAAAATAATACATTAATTCAACAGATTTGTCTCTTTACATGAACATATTAACATGTTCATTGTGAAATCAAGGTATCAGTCTGACGGTGTGCACAACCTTTGCTTCAAACAAATGCAAAATATGTGAAGCAGCCATGATAAACACTCTATATTCTGTGTAGGGAAAAAAAATGCTGAAGTGCATAGTGCGAAGAGGTCGCCACTTTCAACATAGTCAATCACTACAGACCTCCAAACTTCATGTGGCCTTCAGGTCAGCTTAAAAACAGTCCATGACGATCAGCTGCATCCATCCATACATCACCAAGTGCAATGCAAAGCATGGATGCAGTGGTGTAAAGCCACCGGAGCAGTGGAGGTGTTCTCTGGAGTGATGAATCACGCTTCTCCATCTGGCAATCTGATGGAGGAGTCTGGGTTTGGTGGTTACCAGGACAGCAGTACTTGTCTCACTGCATTGTGCCAAGTGTAAAGTTTGGTGGAGGGGGGATTATGGTGTGGGGTTGTTTTTCAGGAGCTGGGCTTGACCCCTTAGTTCCAGTAAAAGGAACTCTGAATGCTTCAGCATACCAAGACATTTTGGACAATTCCATGCTCCCAACTTTGTGGGAACAGTTTGGAGCTGGCCCCTTCCTCTTCCAACATGACATGCTTTGTGCACCAGTGCACAAAGCAGGTCCATAAAGACATGGATGCAGAGTCTGGTGTGGAGGAACCAGACTGGCCTGCACAGAGTCCTGACCTCAACCCGACAGAACACCTTTGGGATGAATTAGAGCGGAGACTGAGAGCCAAGCCTTCTCATCCAACATCAGTGTGTGACCTCACAAATGTGCTTCTGGAAGAATGGTCAAAAATTCCCATAAACACACTCCTAAACCTTGTGGACAGCCTTCCCAGAAGAGTTGAAGCTGTTCTAGCTGCAAAGGTGGACCAACATTATATTGAACCCTATGGATTAGGAATGGGATGTCACTTAAGCTGATATGTGAGTCAAACCACGTGAGTGAATACTTTTGGCAATATAGTGTATAAAATCAGATGAAAAGTCAAAGTAGCGCTATTGCCAGTTGTAATGCTCTGTGATCATTAAGTAACGACTCCCATTTCATTACATGTAATTTTTTTTTTGTGAAATCAGAATAAGCAAATAAAACTAACCCCCCAAAAACAAATACACAAACCAGCAGGTGCTCCTGATGATTGTCTGCTTTACTTTCCTACAGAGGCTGTAAACTGTCTTCCTGAGTGCAGATGACAGACTCCTGAGGACCAGAGGAGGAGGTGGGACCACGGGGACCAACGCAGAGACAGTGAGTAGGAAAACATGCTCCAACAGCACTCGCCTCAGGTAGAAAATTCCTCACATACAGATACATCCCAATCCGGATCCCAGTCTTTATACACTCAAATTATCAGCCTATAATTCATTTCACGTCCTCCAGCTGCAACTAAGAGATGATTTAGTTTCAATAAACAACTAGTTGTACGGCCATAAACTCTGCAGCCTTGTCTCTGTGGTCTGTTGCCAGCATGTCGGAGGAAAAACTGCACCATTGTCTTCCTCTGTGCACGCTGACATACTGGCTGTAAACAACTTCAGTTGAAACTGATCAACTAAATAAGTATGATCTGTTGCAGCAGTCAGGAAGTGGGATGCAGTTTTAATCAACGTATTCTGTCTTTATTCACACCTTCTGCCGTCCAGCCAGGGGTGATGCGAGACATGCTGGTTTAATGGGGCTATTACCCAAATCACTTTGTTTTTTTTTTTTTTTCCTCGTTTATGGTAACTAGCAGTAGTGACTGTAAGGATGAGACCTCGAATACAAGCAGCTGAAATGAGTTTCCTGCTGAGCTCTACTTTTGTTTTGAGATAGGGTGAGAAACTTGGTTGGATGGAATCACAGTTGAGCCACATCTCCTCCACATCCAGAGGAGCCAGATGAAGTGGCTCAGATGCCTCCCTGGTGAGGTTTTCTGGGCCCATCAAGAGGCAAACTCCATCTAAAAATGTATGTGAATGAGCGCTTCCTGGATTCAGTTGTAACTCACTGGAGGTCCTCTTTCGATGGGGCAGTATGAAATGACTCTTTGCTAAGTCCCACCCCCCATGGTTAAAGTTGCTAAGTCTGACAAGCTTTCCATTTTTAGCTAATTTCTGCTAAAGATGCTCAGCGATTTCAGCGAACATATTCCGAAGGAAATTGTGTTAAAATTCTGGAGTAACAGTTGGGAAATATCAGAGGGAGCTAGACAGAGAGGACTACAGTATGCAATTGAGGATTATATCATCATTTGTCGGAAGAGTAGTGTTGATGAAGAGGATGTTAAAATCGAAGTGAAGGCTCAGCATTCATACAGAGAGACTCAGCAACCCCACATCTTGATGATCCATGTCCAGAAAAAACGTATAAAGGAACAACGTTCTTGCATCGCAGAGTAAGTCAACATGCTGTTTCATTTTAAGCTAACTGTCATGTATGACCCCAGAGAGTTTGAGGTATCCGACGTGTTTTAGTCTGTTGCTGGATGTTTTCCCTCTAGGTTCTAGCAGACCAGGATGTTGTTCCCATATCGTGGGTTTGATCAATACATTGGATCTGATCAGGGTAGCAGCTTTTGGACTGAGAAACTCGCAGAGAGGACCTTGTTATATTCGTCTTTGTTTGAATACCAACGTGACTTACTCATGCTTATCTGGTATATTTGTTTAGCCTCTAGTGATTCACAGCTACCTTACTCCATGTTAAAACAGTGGCTTTTAACTTAATACTTTACCGCTTTCTTGTATCTATCTGTGCTAGTTGGCATTAGCTTCTTACCTTGGAACAAACAGTTTGTTCAGCTGCTAAATGAAACTTAGGTAACAACAGTGCTAGCTTACATGATAACTAGTCATCATTAGAACAGCTTTACTCAACTTACATCATCTGTTTGGGGAAAAACTCTCCAATGTTTTCTGTCGTTTGCTGGCTCTGGCAATCGCCTACTTTTGCCTAATGGTAAGTCCACCTCTGTGTAGATACGCTGGATGGCATTAACTAGACATGATACACTGGGCTCCCCTCTCTCTCTCTGTACTGTCCAGAAATATCTGATGTTTTTGTAATTAATTTGTATTTCCCTTTTTTCTCTCCCTGCAGGTAAGCTACCCCTGGCTCATCATACCGTGTAACTTTTGGCCACAAGGGGCACTAAACCTGTCACTTCCTTCAGGTCACACAACTGTCACAAATTAAATAACCATGAATGCTACTGAGGAACAAACTTGCTCAAAAGATTTGGACAGCCTAGTTTATGGTTTTATTTTGTATTAAAAATGCTTGGCTCAAACAGGCAGAGGCTGTTTAAATGAGAGACGGCATTTGTAACCAACCGTACGGTCCCTGAACTTCCAAGCAGTTCATTTTTTTCCTTTGAAGCCAAAAATGTAATCATGATAAATTCATACAGAATGAAATATTTCTTCATCTTGTTTCATGTTTGCTTTAAGAAAATGAATAACAACTTTGTGTTAGAGAATGTTTTTATTTCCACTGGTATCCTTAGATACGGAGCAGGTAGAGTTGGATGATTCTCTCCATTTATGGCGCTTGCTGCTCCTCAGCATGAGCTGAATCAACTATTAAACCCTGCCATGAATGCAGAGAGAGAAATTATGAACAACTTCTGAAATACAAATCAAAGCAGGACCCTTCACTAACATAGTGGTGGTAGAGAGGATGTGTAGTTTGGCTAAGCAGGGGCGGGTCTAGAAAGGTTTTAAAAGTGGGCCCAGGTGGGGGCACCGACCAGTTAGCAAAAATAAGACCTTTAATTTTTTTCTCAAGGCTTTTTTTTTTTCTTTTTATAAACTATTGAACTGATTATCACACCTAAATCATCTAATGCCCCTTCTACCTCCTAACCACGTAGGACGTAATTTTAGGGGGGGACACAGGGGGCATGTCCCCTGCACCTTTTTTCAAAAGGCCGTTTTGGTCCCCTGCACTTTTTTACTGTCCAAAATAATTTTTTTCCAAGCCGTCTTTCAACGCACCATGACCGCACACATTCTAGTGCCGGTAGGTGTGGATCAGACGGGCGTGTCAGGAAAGTTCAGCAAACCAGTCAGAGCCAAAAATCTTCACACAGTTTTTCCCAAAACAAACCGTATAAGTAGAAGCAGGTCCATGCAGATAATGTTAGCTAAATAATGACTGGTTAACACGGACCAAAACATCCGTCAGAATTATTCATACCCTCCGATTAAAGAAAGGGCTAAATTCACAATAGTAATTCAAATAAAAAGAAACTAAAGAAACTAATAATAAATAAAAATTTACAAAATTATAACTTAGTGAAACAAACTATTGCTTTTAAATTATGGTTGAAAAGAATAATTTAAACAAACAAACAAACAAGCAAGCAGACTTTGCTTGTGGTGGGGGCGGGGCCTCAAAGTTGGCCTTCTCACCATGAAACAAGAAACTGATATAACTGGCATAAAAACAGATATCTGCGCAAAAATATCTACGTGTGATGCCGGTCTGATGCTGAACCCACCCATATGACCATTTACGGTTTTTGCATTAGCACCCCCTGTAGCAGGAAGTGTCCCACCGGCCCCTGGTCCTGGTGAAAGTCCTTCAGAACATGTTGAAACCTTCCAGGATACCACAGCAAAAATATCAGGTGAATTTCGCCAAACGTAACCATGGCGAATACGATCTCAACGCCATGCAAACAGGAAGTCCCTGCAAATGACACACAGAATGGGCAGATTTCCACCAAACTTGGCACAGATGATGACAGACATACCTTGAACCGTGTTATATTATTTAATGACGTCATGGCCACGCCCCCTGAAAACAGGAAGTGACTTTTTGGGGCTACATAATTACTTGCACTTCTATGAAACCCCTGAGTAAGCGTGTGAAGATGCACTAAGGGAGGCGGTGCATAGGCCGGAGCGGTGCCGAAGGTGTGAGGGCCTTCATCGCCGCTTTAAGGCTTTAATTTTTTGTTATTATAGAAACTTGATGTTTTAAGCTGTTGTCTTGGCCAGGCTTCCCTTGGAAAAGAGATCATTGTGTTTCAATGGGACCGACCTGCGTAAAAGGCTAAATAATTAAAAATATATATATATATCCAACCCTCATCCTGCAAGCCGCAGGCGAGACTTTCTCATCTACTTTGCTGATCCTGCATTGTTGGACTTGTATCACTACTCCACAATGACATTCACGACAATAAGAAGGAAAAAAAGGTTTTAACCAGATCATCAGTTTCATCTGGTGGTTTAATGACAGTATCACCATGGAGACGGTTGGTGAGATGATGCTGTATGAATTCTGCATTATGGTCTGGAGCATGGTAGATGATGCATAATAATATAGAAGTACAAAACATGCTGCATTGACCCTTGGACATCAGACGTTTACCCAAATGAAGGCCAGTTAACATGAAATATTTGTTAGCTTTTGATAGTCTAACACACACACACACACACTCCAAATGAACCACCAAAACCACTTCCCCCAGCTGCATCTGCATCATCACATTTCAACAGGAGCTGCATCTCAGGAGAGAACCGAGGAATTGGAGGTGACTCCTCCACGTTCCTGAACTGGAAAGACTGAATCAGAGTCCTTGACTCCAAAGTGGATCAAAGGTTCTAGAAGAGCCAGTTAAACTGACAACATTTGATCCAGACAGTCATATCATCACTATTGATTAGTCCTGGCAAACTGACAAATACAACAGCGACTGCAGCCTCTCACCAGACCCTCCGTCCTGCTCTGCAGCAGCTTGAGAGCAGCCGGCAGCTCTGCAGTGCGTTAGTTTGATAACTGGGAGTGTATGAGCTGTTATGGATCGCTGCACATTATTCTCTGCAGACATATCCTTCTGCTGATGGAGATAAATGGCTCTGGCTGAATTCCTCATCCCCAGCTGAGGAAACAGAGGCTGGCGGGTGCCCAGGGGAGCCAGCGCTGTCGGGAGGGAGATGCTCCCGGGAAAGGAGATTTGCCGAATGAGCAGACACGTCTTAGATCTGGAATTATTGTCCCTGATACTGATTCTCTCACGGGGAGCAAGAACGCCACTGCAGAGTCCGATTTATCTCTGTGGACCGATGCTGGGTGACTGTGGAAACTTTGATTCAGCATGCAGAGAAAATCCAACCATCAACATGTGTTGTTGGCCGTTGTGATCAGATGTGATGAGATCGTTGAGCGATGAGAGAAAACATTACAGAATGATGCAGCGTCCTGCTCAGAAACAGCTGTTCTTCCATGAGACTCCATGTTATTATCCCTCTGCATAACTTTCTCATGATCCAGGCGTCTGTCTCATCCCTCTATACTGGAAATACTGACAAGGAGCATGGAAGGACCTCCCAGTGAACTGTGAACACTTCATGTGTTTGCCTTTTACTCATTTAATTTAAGGATAACTTTCTTATGAATTAAACCTGGACCTCATTTCTAGGACTTTAGATGTGCTTTTACTTGCCTGTAGCATTTCTGTGTCACTCTATCTAGATTAAGTCACCCTCAGCATATCCATATTTAAAGGGACTGAAATGGGCAGCATGAACAGGCTTCTATATAAGGCATTATTTGTAGCAAAACTCCTTAAATTCACCAATACTTTAAGACGAATGAACGAAAGAACAAGTACTATCCCCCTGTGAGTTCAGAGTTTCATTGATTGTTGTTCGTTCTTGTCTGGCTAGCTAGTTGCCCTTCTCAGCAGCGGCTGCATGCGTCAATGGGCACATATGAACTCACAGGACAATAGTACTTGTTTGTTTGTTTATTATACTTAAAGTATTGGTGAAATTAAGGAGTTTTGCTGCTTGATTGAGGCCCACTCCTGCTGCCCCCTTCACTTTATACACTGAGGGCAACTTAATCTAAATATCACCCAATGGAGTCAGGGTGACATAGAAATGTTACCAGCGAGTAAATGTACATATAAATTCCTAGAAATATGGTCAAGGTTGAAATAAAAGAAAATATCCTGTAAGTCAAATTAAAAAAACATATTTTCAAATGATAAAAATGGTCATTATTTTTTAGATTTATATTTAACAGTAGAGTCCTCCAGAGATTTTCCCAGTTTCTGTTTGTAAACACTATTCAAACTGAGAGCCCCTCCCCTCAGGCTACTGGCCGCATCACTCTTCAGCCCCAAGCCTCTCCTTCAGCTAGAAAGTGGGTGAAAGCCAAACCAATATTTAAGGAATAGAACAGCCACAGAATGATGTTCCTTCATTTTCTACTCAAACTCATGCTGAGCAAGGCTCTGGAGGGGGGTTGTTATTCGCCAACATTCATATAATGGGATTCACCAGTGCCTGAAACAAAAAGTCCATAAAAGTCCACAAAAACTTGACAATATTCCTCCATACTGTTTGTCCAATGTAATCCAAGTGTCCTGAGTGGATAGTGTCCATAATTTACTTGAAATTACATCATTTAGTACATTTTCATAGCCTAAACAGTAGAACATTGTACTTCCTATTAGCGCGTCCATGCGAGTTTACATTGTGCTAAGAGCGAACGAGCTGCGGACGAACACAAGAGCAGTTGGCTAACGATTTAAAACAAAGAAAGAAAGAAAGAACGTGTGATCTCGCAGCTTCTGTAGTGTCGTGAACACGCAGTGTCCCACTCAGGACACTTGGATTACGTTGGATGAACAGAATGGAGGAATATTGACAAGTTTTTGTGGACTCTCAATTGGTGCTTTGGTTAAAAGGCATTGCACTGCAATGATGTGACGTGATCATGTAGCAGGACTATCTGGTTAAAGGCATTATAGAAGATGTTTCTGTCAACAATTTTTGCAATATTCTATAAAATTTGATTCACTACCCCATACGCTATGATTAATTAAAAGCTTTAAATATATAAATATTATTATACATCAGCTGTGAAAGTAATGGGGCTGAAAAAACATCCACCAATCATCTCTGCATTCCTTAACTGTATCATTTGTCTATTGGCTTGTCAATCACTTTTACTACCGTAGTAAGAACGGGTAATAGGTGAGACTGATCAATGAGAGTGATTGATTGGCGAGAGTTATGCTGCAACCCGGAAGCTGCGTGCACTCGTCTGACGTTTCCAGCAGGTTGCTAACATCATTCTGCTGTTAGCAAACGATATCTGTTTACTTGCGTTTGTGACGTATGATACCTGCTGTCTGCAAAATACCAGAGGGGCTCGTGCGCGTTATTCTGTGGTCGTCGGGGGGAGCAATGAATCTAGCAGGTTGGTCTTGTGCATGCGCATTATTCAAAAACTCTCTAACAGTCTCTGCTTTCTGAAATGCCCAAACATCTTCTATAACACCTTTAATACTCCGCCTCCAGGGTCAGGGGGCAATTTGCTGTATTCAACATATTCGTACCAAAACCCACCCAACCCGCCACATGGGTTGAAACGGGGCTAAAAAGGCTAACTGACCACGGTGCGCATTCATAACGGTTGATATCCAGTTGCTAGCATGTGAAGCAAAATAATAAGCAGAATAATATCGTAAAGTGATTCAATGGCACGGATGAAAAGCAAAAGGCACCCCAACCAAGCCCATCCTACTGCAGTCCAAGATCAGTTTGTGGTGTTTGATTAAATATGGTCTGGTTTGCCTGCATTTAGCTTTTCTCATCATTAGGGATGTAACCATATGAAAATTTCACATCACGGTTGTTGTGACCAAAATGATCACGGTTATCATTGTTATCACGGTATTATTGAAATACCCCGCCAGCATCTTTAAAAATATCCAAAATAGATCAGGACTAGGGATGGGCGATATGGAATCGTGTGCAATATATCGTCAAAGACATTCCCCATGGTTGTAATTTGTCATCACAGAATAAAAATGATAAATTCATTTTATCAGGTTTTATGTACATATAGTTGCTTTTTTATTTATATATAGTTTGCTGTTTGCACCATTTAGATAAATGTTAAATTTGTTCTCATATTTTATACATGTTTGTTTTGTGTCACTACAGTTTTACTTTACAGGTGTACTACTTGACCTTAGTTGACGCAGTTTAGTGCCTTTTATTATTTTAGGGCTCTCAAGACAGAATGTGGTGAGTTTTATAATACAAATTATTAGGCTAATATTTTTTATCATCTCTTATCTTTACCATGATAGATAACATAAATTATCATGTCACATTTTTAGTCCATATCGCCCATCCCTAATCTGGAAATCTACTTTGTCCTTTTTAAAGTGGAAAAATCTCCAGAGCACTGTCCACATAGCAGTTGTGAGAAAAAGTGTTTGCCCTGTTCCTGATTTCTTAACTTTTTGCATGTTAGTCACACTTACACTACTCACAAAAAGTTAGGGCTATTCGACTTTCGGTTATAATTTCAGGAAAATATAAAGTGCTCATATTTAAACATTGAACAATGTACATGTGCATCTAAAAGTTTAGAGAAAGTCTAATTCAGTTCACTCGGACAAGTCGCAGTGGATTTTAAGTTCATTCTGACATCATACAAAAAACCCAAATATCCCTAACTTTTTGTGAGTAGTGTAAATTTTTCAGATCATCAAACAAATTTCAGTATTAGACAAAGATTACACAAGTACACACAAAATGCAGTTTTTAAATGAAGATTTCTATTCGTAAGGGGGAAAAAAAATCCAAACCTACATGGCCCTGTGCGAAAAAGTGATTGCCCACTAAACGTAATAACTGGTTGTTCCACCCTTAGCAGCAACAACTGCAATCAAGCGTTTGTGATAACTGGTAATGAGTCTTCTACAGCACTGTGGAGGAATTTTGTTCCACTCATCTTTGCAAAATTGTTGTAATTCAGCCACATTGGAGGGTTTTCCAGCATGAACCACCTTTTTAAGGTCATGCCACAGCATCTCAGTCAGATTCAGGTTGGGACTTTGACTAGGCCAGAAGTCTTCATTTTGTTGTTATTAAGCCATTCAGAGGTGGACTTGCTGGTGTGTTTTGGATCATTGTCCTGCTGCAGAACCCAAGTGCGCTTCAGCTTGAGGTCACGAACAGATGGCCGGACATTCTCCTTCAGGATTTTTTGGTAGAAGCAGAATTCATGGTTCCATTTACCACAGCAAGTCTTCCAGGTCCTGAAGCAGCAAAACAGCCCCAGACCATCACACTACCACCACCATATTTTACTGTTGGTATGATGTTCCTTTTCTGAAATGCCGTGTTACTTTTATGCCAGATGTAATGGGACCTACACCTTCCAAAAGTTCAACTTTTGTCTCGTTAGTCCACAGAGTATTTTCCCAAAAGTCTTGGGGATCATCAAGATGCTTTCTGGCTAAACTGAGACGAGCCTTTTATGTTCTTTTTGCTCAGCAGTGGTTTTGGTCTTGGAACTCTGCCATGCAGGCCATTTTTGCCCCCCCAGTCTCTTTCTTATGGTGGAGTCATGAACACTGACCTTTAATTACGGCAAGTGAGGCCTGCAGTTCTTCGGATGTTGTTCTGGGGTCTTTTGTGACCTCTTGGATGAGTCGTTGCTGTGCTCTTAGGGTAATTTTGGTCGGTCGGCCACTCCTGGGAAGGTTCACCACTGTTCCATGTTTTCACCATTTGTGGATAATGGTTCTCACTGTGGTTCTCTGGAGTCCCAAAGCTTTAGAAATGGCTTTGTAACCTTTTCCAGACTTATTGATCTCAGTTACTTTGTTTCTCATTTTTTTCCTGAATTTCTTTGGATCGCAGCATGATGTCTAGTCCTTGAGGATGTTTTGGTCTACTTAATTTCATCAGGCAGGTCCTATTTAAGTGATTGAGAACAGGTGTGGCAGTAATCAGGCCTGGGTTTGGATAGAGAAATTGAATTCAGCTTTGCAAAGATGTGATAAACCACAGTTTATGGGGGGGGGGGGGGGGGTAGCGTCACTATGAGTTTTTTAAGTGCATTTGAAACAGTGTTACTAATCGTTGGGAAATTTATCATGGTTAATCATTTTACTGGTAATTGTGACATCCTTACTCATCATCATCAGCAGGAAAGTCACAATCGCCCCATCTCCCTATAAAACCAGTTTTCCTTCACTGTAAAGGTGTTTCTGCTGATGTTATGGTCAGAGACAGGAAACGTCTGAGTTAATCCTTGTTCCATCGTGGGTTTATGGCCCGTACCTGCTGGCAGACGTAGGTGTTTAACGGACAGGAACATTTCACAGTCCTGCAGGTTCTGCTTATGTTTAATGAGACCTGACTTTTCCAGCACCTGGGCTCTGGTCTGACCTGCAGCTCCTTCAGTTCAGGTGGAGAGACTTACTCTTTTTTTTTTCTATCTTTCAGAGTCAGTCCACTGAAGGCAGATCAGCTGCAAAGTGCATGAAGGTGTGAAGCTGCAACTAAACGCTTAAAAGCAGCCAGTAAGGCTGCAGCATCTTGGACCCACATCAGTCCTTCTGGACTCGGTTTTCTCTTCACCTCATGCTGGTTTACCAGTAAGATTCATGTCTGTCTAACATGTTAAAGTGAACATTGTTGGATGGACTCACTCAGCACATTGATTTATTATCAGGCTGAGATGCAGCAGCAGATCAAACACTGAGAAAGACAAAGGAAAGCAGTTTGTAGCTGTTAAAGTCTGAATACTTTGAGGTTTGCAGTTTTTTTGCCAGGACTCGTTGTGAGTTGGTTTTAAAAAGCCTGTCGGGCCTTTTTTTTTAGCGCTTGTTTTGTGTTTGGATGGCTGTCCCACAGAGACGCTGCAGCCCTCCACCTCACAGCTTGTTTTCTAACAACTGGTGACGTATTTTGCTTCAGTTGTCTCTATAATTTTGTTCAGATTCTGGCAGGATCTCCTCCTAGGCTTCATTTCCAGCTGCTCGGCTTTGACTTCATTATTCTACACGTTTTATACACACACCCACACCCACACCTTCATAGACGTTACCTGCTGGAAATCTGCTGATCTGAAGATGTCATTTCATCAATCGGCTCATAGCACTGGTTTGGTATAAACTGTCTCTCAGTCTTTTAGACATTTTATCTGAATGTCCATATTTACAGAATTAGTTTGTAATTATTTCTGAAATATTCTTGACTCAGTTGTTGAAATAATCTAAGCAGCATCACATCTGAGTGTTAAAGGTAAATGTGATGAAGACGATGAGATTCTCACCAGTTTTCAGCTTCACTGCAGATTTATTAGCAATTACTTCTATAATTAATTGTCTAAATGTAACATTTTGCAAGGATGCCTCCTCAAAGCCTTCTCATGGAGACTTGCAAGGAAACACCTTGGAGACCATATGAGGGAGTGGAAAGATGGATGGATGGATGGATGGATAGATGGATGGATGGATGGATGGATGGATGGATGGATGGATGGATGGATGGATGGATGGATGGATGGATGGATGGATGGATGGATGGATGGATCAATATAGGATAGATGGATGGATGGATGGATGATGAAGCGATATATATGATAGACAGATGGATGGGTGAATGGATAGAAGTACAGATGGATGGATGGATGAATGGATGGATCGATATATGATGGATGGATGGATGGATGGATGGATGGAGGATGAATCGATATATGATGACGGATGGATGGATGGATGGATGGATGGATGGAGAGGTGGATGGATGGATTTGGTCTCAGATCAGGTCTTCCCCTTTTTCAATAAATATTTAAGACTGTTTGTTACACTGTAAAAAAAAACGGTAATATTCCGGCAGCTGGGGCACCAGAAAAATACCGAAAAATTACAGAGAAAAACTTCCTCATAAAAATACAGTAATTTTCCATGATAAAATTACAGTTTATAACTTTGCTTTTACATAAAATATTTGTCTTATTTTGGCATTTTAATGTTTAACGAAGGATTTTAAGATATATAACAAGAAAATCACCTAGCCATACGGTAAAAACTGCTAGAATACAGAAAATCAGGGTTAATATCACTTTTGCCAACTCTTCAGGGAGAGAAGTCATTATTGGCTGGTCCAAAAGTCACCACTGCAGCATTATTTTTTGCTCTTAATGCAAATTTACATAGGTAAAGTTTTCACCAGAGTGAATCCAGAGTCTGTAATTGAACAGCAACACAATTTACAAAAAGGTTATGTTGGTACCGTCTTGAACATTAAATATTATTAGATTTAGTAGCAATTTTATCTCCTTGTACTCTCCTATGGTCCAACTGAAACGTCCAAACTGAACAGAATTTCTCAACAACTTCTTCTGAATGTGAACAGAACAAAGGCAGTAAACACAACTCAAATTTATAGCATAACAATCATAAGAGGGTAATTTCCTGTTGAATTTGGATTTCCCATGATCCTTTGTGGTTCAGATATGTTGAGTTTTGAAAATAGCCCCGCCCCCCTTGTTGTTCATGCATGCTAAGCTGAAATAACTTTATAAATTTAGTTTGAGTGAAAGTAAAAACTTATTTCCGATTATAGAGAGGGGTTTTTAAGTTGATTTGACTAAAAAAAACATAATAATCCCCAAACCAAAATAATAAAGTAAGATCAATGTAAAGAAGTCTTTTATATCAACTACAGCCCAGATACTCTTTTTAGAGTATAAATAGATGAAATTACGCAAAAAAATTGTCTTTTGCTAAGAAGAAATATCAGAAAATACATTGAAAATGTATTTTAACATTCTTTTATGTAAAATGAAATGGCATCTTCTTTTAAAAAATGGAAACTTCATGTCTTTTACATTTACAGGCTTTTCATGTTATTTTATGTGAGACTTGTAAATTAACAGCCTATTTCCATAATTTTATCATTATTATTGCGTATTTTTTAAAAGGGGGGAGGATGTAAAATATCACAGAAAAAATTTGTAATATTAGATTTTTTTAACAGTGTAGGTAAAATAAATATTCAGGAATAAATAAATATTTACCATCATCATGTGACACACAGAAGCTAGAATCTGGCTGCTTTCATATCATTTTATGCCCTAAAACTCTCAGAAATGGAAACAAATGACATGTTTTGTATCTGTACAGTGGTATCATGATACTCAAAAAAGTATCGATTCTGATATTTTTTCTGGCTGGTATCGAAGTATCAACTCCAGGGTATCGATATGCCCAGAGGGAAGCGGTGGCCCCGTTTCATCTCCGCCTGCTCGGCTGATCTCAGTGAAAACAGCTTTCTGCTGCAGATCAGAGTCCTGCGCGTGAACCTGAACAGAGGTTTGTCTGCTAAAACCAGGATCAGAATGAGACCGGGAGGATTTGCAGATGTTCTGCAGCACTCACCCCTGTCAGATGCTAAAACAGCAGCTGGAAGTAAAAAATAAACATTTAGCTTGAACTGATGGACATTTGGTCGTCTGTTCTGGATCAGGGTCTTACATGAGGTCATAAGCGACCCACTGAAGAAGACGAGGGAGGAGGAAGTCAGTCGGGGCCGCTCTGCGGAACCTGACATGTGTTAACATTTGAAAATAAAAGCCATGGAGGAGTTTCCATCCAGCACTGAGTTACTTTTTCCTCTCTTCTCCCCGGACAATAAAGCTGCCTTTCCTCTGAAAATGGCTTCGGAGCTAATGGAGAGGACGGCTCGCTCTGCAGCTTTCTGGGGACAGAAAGTGGAGATGTGCAGATAAATCTCCATGCAGCCGCTGCAGCATTCATCCCTTTACCTTCTGCTGCAGATGTAGAGGATTTCACCTGGTTTGCTTCCAGGCGTCAGGCTTCCCTCGGTGTTTACGTAACGTCCAAGCTCCGTGGCCGCCGTCCAAGCTCATTGTTATTAGATGGTGGAGAGTCACCATGTGTCTGACTGAGGGAGATTTACAGGAATACTCGCCCATTCAAGCAGATTTATAGGCAGCCTTTCTTCTGTTTATTTTCCGCTTGGTCATGGTAGCTGGTTGGGCACAGAAGGTCTCCTCATCCTCGCTTCTTCCTCACATGATGGGTTTTTCAAAGCTCACCGACCAGACTGAATGAACATACAGAAGCTTTTTTGTGCAAAGTCAGTTTTAAAAATCTTGGGATGCTGCCCAGCTGACATTTGACCGATTTAAAACATTTAAATGTGATTTTTTTTTTACATACTGTACCTTTAAATCAGTTGTTTCAACAACATCTTAACATGTCGCGTGTTGACATCCTAACATCTTATGAAATCTTATTTGGAAAACTGTTGGTCATAATGGAGGCTGACAACATAACCATCAACTTTCAGGCCCAAATCTACAAATTCTTTATTTTACCATGTGGAGAAAACAGTTTCCTTCCACATCTGAAGGACGATAGTTACACTCAGGGATGGGCATACCGATACTCTGGAGTCAATTCTTCGATACCAGTCAGACAAAATATCGGAATCGATACTTTTTCGAGTATCCCGATACCCCTGTACAGATACAAAACGTGTAATTTGTTTCCACTTCTGAGAGTTTTTGGTATTTTTCAGTACTTTAATGCAGGTTTTTGCACATTATGTTTTGTTAAATTTATAATATGACCATTACATTTTATATTTGAACATTTTCAACTGAATAAATGTAAATAATCTTAACCTGTACTTAAGTTATTTGATAATTAATTGTTTATAATCATATTTTTATTTCTTCATCAATATAATTTATTATTGTTTTAAAAGTATTTTTCCAGTACTTCTGTTCTCAAGTTTTACATATATTTAATATCGCACTTGCATTCAAGTGCAATATTGCCATTCTTTAAAGGGACCAAAAGTACCATGAGCTACTGGGATTGAATTGACAAGAAAAATGTAGGCATTGCCCATCCTTAGTTACACTGCTGATCGTTCAACATTTTGAGCACGGACCTGACATGATGCCCGGCGTCATCGTGGCGTCCCCCGGAGTCGGGAACAGGCACCAGAACGGAAGCAGCTGAGGCTTTAAATCCTGGAAGTTTCAGGAATGACTCACCGCTGCCGACCAGGAGCATCCCAAATCCACAGCTGTTCTGACCCACTTCTCAGACCAGAAGCTGGTCAGAATCAATCATTACATCGGACCCCCCCCCTAAGATTCTCTTACCCACCATCAGCGGCCCCTCAGGACGCCCAGGTCAAAAAAACACCAGTGCTGATCACAGTTAAAGCCATGAAACGTCTTCACTCCTTCCCTCAGCTTCTAGCTGGGAACGCCGACATTAGCTGTTCATGCCTGCTAATTCCAGCCAGATGTGGAGACCAAATATTTCTGGCTCCGCTCAGCAGAAGATAAAAAAGAAAGAGAAAACTTCATGGTTGCACGGGGACTTAAACACTGTAACAGCTTCACAGCTGGAAGCAGAGTCTTTCCAAAGATGTCCATCATGTTATTAACACAAGGTCCCACTCCAGGTTCAAGGTCCGCATCTGAAAGTGTTTTACAAACTTATTATATCTGTCTGCCGTAGCAGGACCAGTAAGAGTTCGTTTTAAACCAGTTGATTTGGTGGTTTGTTCTAATTTGAGAGCACAACAGACGAGGATATGAGAAACCATCTGTTCTGGCTCCTTTTCTGCCATTAAAGCGACCGCTCTTCCTCTGCTGACACAAAATCTCTGCAAGAATTTTCCATCCCGACTCTGTTGCTCTGCATTTTCACAGAGAGACGGTGTCAGGATGTGAGCGAAACGTCTGTGGTCCGCGATCTCGTGGAAGGAATCCCTTCATTTCAAAGATGAAACCAGACCTCAGAAGAACTAATTAAGAAAATCAACATAATGACTGTAACAAAAAAGAGGCTGCAGAGGCAGATGTGAAGCTGGAAATGGGTTGGAAATAAACTTCTTTATGACAACGGAGCTACTGGAGGAGGTACTGGGACTTCATGAAGCAAAAGGAAACAAGAATTCAGATTAATTCAGATTTTAATTGAATATAAATTACCTTTGTGAATGCTCAGTCACTTTATAGGATCCACCTGTTCAATCACTTGTTGACCCAAATATCTAATCAGCCAATCACATGGCAGCAGATGCAAGGTAATGGGCTTTATGCACAACTCCACTACTTCCTAAGGCCCCGTTTACACGATAACGCTCCAGGGCAAAAAACAGAAAATATTTTTCCAGATGTGCCTATCGCTTTACATAAAACATTAAAAGCATTACAGTGGGGTGCAAAAGAGAAAAAAATATGCATTTTGGGGAGTCAAAAACGCAAAAACATGAAACATCTTTGTTTCATTCAACAAAGTGGAAATCTTGAAAACGCTCCACTGAAGCATCACTGTGTAAATCGGTGAAAACGCAAGAGTGTGTTTTGTTCATTATAATTTAAAAAAAAATTCAATTAAAAAAAAGTGTTTGTTGTCACATAATGATGATGTCACAAACAGGCGCCAGTGCAGGAAAACATCAACAATCGTTAGCCGTGTCTCAAACCGCACACTTTCCCAAGTGCACTGTGTACTTCGTCTGTAGTGCACACTATTGTCGCTAAATGCTGACCCAAACAGAGCACTGCACTTACAGAAGTGACAGACTAGCATTGACCGCTAACGTGAGCTAACTCTACTGAGCTGGTATAACCGCGGCCTCAAACACATGACCAGATCATAAATGTCATCAGGGAGTGAACAGCTTGGTAGCCACAATATACATAAGTGATTATGTCTGAATAATTTTATAAACGTTACTTACATCAGTACAATACCACCTCCGATCCAGCAAGGGTCGCCACCACTTATTTCACCGCCACTATTCAGCTCTGAAAGCAGTTCGAAAGTCCCGCCTCTTCCACCACATCAGCAACATGGCATCCGTTTAGTGCGACTAGTGTGCTTCGTTTTGCACTTCGTTTTTGGCCGTTATTAGGGCAACATCCGGTTACTTTCAGAGCACTGAATTTTCGCTGAAATGACAGCATGAACACACTACACACTCAAAAACAGTGTTTGAAGTGCTCAAGGTATCAGACACGGCCATGGTCTTTGATGGTAGCACCATCTAGCGACCCGGCTTGCATACGGCATCAGAAAACATGACATTCCACGCACACTTGCGTGCTCGTCTGCTCGCAGAATTTCTCCTCAAAACACTCGAGCAAACTTGGAGTTGTCAGAGAAAACAAAAAACCCTACTTTTTGCATTTTTCAAGCAGGGCGTTTTGTCAATGTGGCCTAACTTAAGCCAGATCCTTCGTTTCCTTTATTTGATTATTGGATGATTTGGTTAATCCAGGTGTGCTTGACCTCAGTATCCATGAAGACAAAGGCCAGACAAACCTGGATTAATCAGTTTGACCAGTAATGAAAGACAGGAGGTAACGGAGCTGACTAAAGTTCAGGTTTGGGATGTGGCGGAACGGGAGATTCTCCTCATGGATGTGCAGCCACCAAACCTGCAGTGAGTGACCACATTTGTGATAAATTCCTTTTGTCATGTAATCTGTAACATGTTCCAGTTTGTGAACGGGAGTAGAAAATATCATAATTTTAGAGATGATCTGAGTGATTCTGTAAATCCTGCAGGGATCAGCGCCTTATTGGCAGCTCGCTGGATCCACTCACCACATATGGAAACGAACGGCCTCATCAATCCTGAGAACCATCCATCAGTCTGATGCTTGGCGATCATTCCCTGAACAACAGCCTCCTCTTTCCTCTCAGCTTGAGGACTCTTGTAGAGTGCCACTCCTGGGGAAAAACAGGCTTGAATATTATTATTTGTATTGAAAATGATGATTGTAAACGGTTTGCGTTTATTGGCTGATAATTCGTATGACGTTCAGGTTTTATAGCAAAGCTCGGTGTTTTCACCGCTGTCCACTAAGGCTGCAATGAGGATCAATCAGATGATTCTCATCCAACAGCCAATTCACACTCATTATCTGGCTAAAATGGATCGAGGCACATTTCCAGCAGAGCGGTGGAATAACTTTCACTCTGACTGATTAGCCTGCAAAGCAGCAATCTGCAAATACAATGAGTTATTAGCAAATCAGTCCTGCAGACTGATGAGTGTGATGACTTATTATCACTGACACATCACAAGCTCATGGCTGCTTTCCAACCTGTCTGATCTTCTTTCATGTTCAGTCATGTTGCTGCATGTCCCCAAGTTCATCTTGGCCTAAGAGGCATCAAGCTAGAAAACTTTGCGTATATAGTCATTCAGTACCCTGTACACCATTAGTACAATTTCAAATTTTGGGGAGTTCGGGAAAGTAGCGTAAAGATGTGAGAACTGAAATTATTTGCTCCCTGTTTTGGTATTTTCAGCAGTGTTTTAGATTTCTTTTATAATTGTCTTAGTTGTTATTTGGAGTCAAGCTGCAAAATAAGCTCATGGGAGCATATAGATACTGAACAATAGGGGGCCCAAAGATGGTGCCTGGGGGAACACCATGTCATCTATTAATTAAAGAATGAAAAGGAATGAATAAAGAAGCTTTTCTGAATCATGTTGGGCCACCAGTGTTCTTATTCTAGATAGACCACTGAAGTAAGTGGTTGGTTTATTCCTCTTCTAATTCCAAATAAGATAATTCCACTGCAAGGTTATTATATCTAACTAAAACTAACAAAAAAAAAACTAAAATTGAAAAAAAAATTCGTTCTCTGAAATAACAGTAAAAATGACAGTTTTTAAAAAATGATAACTAACTGAAACTGTATCGTGTCTTAAAAAAAATTAACTAAAACTAACTAAAATTATTGCAAAAACATTGTAAGTTTTAGTCTTTGTAAATTTGTTTAATACATCGGCCTTTTGGGTTGATTTGAAATCTATTTCTGTTTAATCTGTTTACTTTGCTCTACTTACTCAGTGACTCTGATAATTTTGATTGTAATACCAGAGAAATACGTAGAAATTTACAAAAAAGAAAACCCCAAAAACTAAAACTACCACTGAAACTAATAAAAACTAAGCATTTTCCAAAAAATAAAAACTAATAAAAACTAGCACAACAGCTCAAAAAACTAACAAAAACTAACTGAATTGAAAAACAAAAAGTCAAAACTAAATAAAAACTCAAACTAATTAAAAATCCCAAACTATTATAACCTTGGTCCACTGTCATGTAAACTTTTAATTCTACTCTAAGTTAATTGCAGTCGTTTTGCGCATATTCCTTCCTTTGTTCTGTTGTAATTATGAGCGTTGAAGCATAGTTAACACAAGCGTTGCACTCGAGCCAGCTGGCGGAAGTGAAGTATGTTAGTGTCAAGCTACTACAAAACTACAATCAGAACCAAAGTGTATAGTCTATATTATTATGCAGCTTTATCTTTCACAGCCAAAACAAATACAAGTCCCCAACAAGGCCCTTACGTGAACTACTGAATCCTTTGAGCAAGGTCCTTAACCCCCACAAACTTCTCCCCAGGCGTATGCAACTGGCTGTCCACTGCTCTCCGGTTAAACTTGAGATGTGTTAAAAGCAGAGAATAAATTTATGAACTGGGATTTATAAAGTATAAATTAGTGTTATTACCTCCGCCAAGGAGGTAATGTTTTCGGTAGTGTTGGTTTGTCTGTCTGTCTGTCAGACGGCCATGTTGGAAAGGCTGTTGATGAGGCATGAGAGACCCCTTGTGGCAGAAGTGTGCAGCTGCGGGACTGAGCACATGATGTCAGGGCGCAGAAATGACTGAAAAATCACGCAGATCCCAGGAAAAGTTTTAAACCAGGTGCTGGATCACAAGAAAACACAGACAACGAATAAAGGATGGATCCGCACAACTGAACTCCCATAGATAATTTATTTATCACTGAGTGACGTTTTGGGACACAAGACTGACTTTTTTGAGCTTTTTATGATGTTATCGTGCCATTTTCACCCCATTAAACCTGCCTCAAGGGTTACGTGTGCTTATTCATGCATATTGGAAAAGTCCCTGAATCTCCTGTGGAAACCAATATGGTTATGTTTGCCGATAGTTGTCGGCAAACATAACCGAGAACAGCTGAGTGGCTAGCTTGTTAGCTTCCCAGTAAACAGCAGAGGAACCACGTTTCCTAAAAGTGATAATTATCTCACCTCCAACTTCTTCTGCAGTGTAAAACATCCTCACTGCAAACACCAACGCCTCCATGACCATCCGTTTTTTCTTTTTAAGAGCAAACAGCGGCATAGTTAAGACCAGGAAGCAGCCATGTTCCTCTCGGTTCTTCTGTACTGTGAGACACTCACGTCGAGTTGCAAGCACGCGCACACGTGTGTGAGAAGGGTGGGGGCACATCTAACGATAGTTGAGTTTGATGGACATAAGAATTATTCAATCAATAAGCCCCATCCAATAAAATCAATGTCATTGGATGGGGTTTTTCCAGTCCTGTACATTCCACAGGTGGTTCATTTTTAACTCACTGGCTGGCATTCACGTGTAAACACGTTAATTCAAATCCGAACGTTAACTGCCAATCACGTGTTTACACGTTAATTGGGGTTTTAATCGGGGGAGCTGTTTTAATCTCTGGCAGAGCTTGTCAGAGGGAACCAAGTGTTAATCGTCTTTATTTCTGTAGTTTTCACCTCATCCAGCAGATGGCGGTGTCAGACAAGCTTAAAGAATCTACCAGGAAGCGTCTCTCCGCTGCCATGGTGATGTATTTCAACACAGGAAGTGTGCTCGTTTCTGTCGCGGGAGGGAGAGAACATGGCGACCGCTCATAATCGAAGCAGTTTAGATGGTGGACGTGAGAGGAAAGTTTGTGGAAAAAGTGATCGGTGACAGAAAGAGACCCGATCGATCGAGGACACGAACCATTGGATTAAAATACAGTAGCGAAGTTTGCCATCTGAAAGTGAAAGTAGGTCAAGCAGCAACGGAGGGTGTTTCGTGTGTGTGTGTGTGTGTGTGTGTGTGTGTGTGGGGGGGGGGGGGGGTGCTTGTGCACCTAAGCAGAACTGGCTGAGTAGAAGGAGGGAGTGAGGGAAGCCAAAATATTTATTTGGCCTCCAAAACTCTTTTCTCAGTGTTGTTTTTGTTGTTTCATAGAAGTAAACAGCTGTAGATGATGAAGGTGTCACTAAAGTAAAAAATGTTTGCATCAAAGACACTTTTCCACTTGAAGCACATTGCAGCATTTAAAGGTAGAGTCCGAAGTCCCTCCACCGTTTCTGTTTGCAAACAGCAGCATTCAAACTGAGCGCCCCTCCCACTCAGGCTAACGGCCGCCTCGTTCTTCAACCTATTCAGCTTCAAGCTTCTCCTTCAGAGCTCAGAAGCGGGTAAAAGCCAAACTATTATCAGCCCTGGTTTTCCAACTTGCATTATCTAAAGCTCTTATCTTTTCTTCGGTGCATCCGCCGGTTTTTTTCTTTCTTTCTTTCTTTTTCCTTGGAGAGTTCGAGTGACTGGCGTCTGCTCCAATCATGAGCTTATTCCCACACGGCGTCATGCTCTTAGCTCTGTCATTGGCTGCTGATATAAACAGAAATCTCCACCCAGAAACGTCCCTAACACACCAAAACAAAGCTAAAGAGCGAATTACAGACGGGGAGAGAGAGAGAGCTGCATTCAAACACATCACGGCACGGGCCCAAAGGCGCAGTTTGAGACGTTTTTCCACTTGCACAAGTACAACATTTATTTTCAGGGGGGAAAAGTCAGACTCTACCTTTAGAGCTCATTTTCTTAGCTTTTTGTTCAAATGAAGACATTTTTGCTGCAACAAACCCACGTTCTACTGCAGATTACACAATATTCTATGGCTCTCCAACAATCAGTGAAAATGCTTAAAAGCCCTGGCAATATGGAGCACTCTGCTCGGAAAAGGTCTGGCAGTCAATGAGTTAAAAAGTTTTGTGTCAGAACATTTAAAGGTTGAATATACGTATTTGTTCTTCATTCTACTTAAAGTATTGGTCAAAATTAAGGAGTTTTGCTGCAGATAATGTCTTATATTGTGGCTGACCCGTATCTCCTATTTTACTGGAGGAACACCGAAGGGCGACTCAGCGTAATATCTTCTGAGGGACTCAAAGTGATGCAGAAACTTTACCGGTGAATGAATGCACGTATATATTCCTAGAAATAAGGTCCAAGTTAAAAAAAAAGGATTCTCTTAACTCTGAATTACTTCATTTGGAATAATAAATTCCAAATTAAAAAACATCGTGTAACCGGAACCGTAGTTTTCATAAGATAGTTTGTCTGTTTCCTTGATCTGAGGTAGTAGGAGCCTGTAGATGCTGAACAATAGAAGGCCCAAAATAAAGCGGAAACTTGTAAAAAAAAAAAAAAAAAAAAGAAAAGAAAAAACACTTTCACGGAAATATTACCAAAACAAGAACAGATTGGAGTTGTGTTCATGCTCACATTCACTTTTATTTTCATACCGGCACTTTTACAGATACAGTTCAATTAAATTTTCCCCCCCCCCCATATGATCAAATCAAAGTAAATTAATTAAACAATCCACACTAATCCAGTTTTTAACCACAGTTTCATATAAACAAATGAATTTTAAAACACTTGCTTAGCTAAGCAGAGGTTGAAGTTAATATCGTTTTACAAACAGCAGACCCTGAACCTGAAACTGCTGACGAAGCTGGTGATAACTCCTGGGAGTCGCACACCGTTCAGATGAAATATTAATTCCTGCCGCTTTTTAAATATGGAGAAGTTGTCAGGTATCATAACTCCATCTCTCCGTCCCGTTTCAGCTCACAGATGCAGGCTCGTTCCAGGCTGCAGGTGGACTTTATGTGCAGGTGGAAGACCCCTCCTTATCACCTCTGACCTCGTTTCCTTCAGCACCTTGACGGAGGAGATCCGAGCAGGAAGTCAGGGCAGGATCATAAAGTCCCCTTAAAGCAGCTGATCGGGACGGTTGCTTCCTGCAGCGTCCTGAGGCGTGCCTCTGCTTTTATTTGCAGCCCGTTGGTGTCGGTCTGTGAGTCTGTGCTTGCTTTCTGCTCCAGTCGGTGAGTCAGTGTTAATGACAGGGCTGCGGCATGCAGCTGTGCTGCCTGTGAAGACCTGACTCAGCGCTTTAACGCCTTCACTGACAGCTCACTGTCTATGTGATGAAGCTGGTTAAGGTTTGGGAATAAAGAGAAAAGGCAGATTTACATGTCCGATCACCTCCGTCTCCACTCAGATTAGCTCAGATGAAACAGGATTTTTATTTCCCTTCATGACTTGATTTAACAGCCTCACTGATAACCTGAATCAGAGCGGAACAACTCAGACCACGTTAACATGATCCACTTTGATTTTATCTGTTTTACGATTTAAACTGAAAACATTTCCATAATATTTCTGGATTTTCTTTCTATGCAGATTTTATTTCCCTCAGGCAGCAGAACAGCTTTAAAACCCTCCTTTCTCCTCATTCATCTTTAAATATTCCTTTTATGTTTCTTAGACATGGAAACAGACACTTTTTATGAAACTTCTGCTGAGTTCAGCTTTTTCAGAGAAAAGAACAAGAAAATGATCAAATGGATTTTAAGGCTGATTTGAGAAATTTCACAAATAGAGAATAAACATGATGGTATACCTCGTGTTTGATACGATAACTCTGGAGGTGTGCAGGAGCTAAATCACAGTCATAATAAGATCTTCTATAAGTCTGTGGTAGAAAGTGCAATTAGCTTTGCAGCCATCTGCTGGGGCAGCAGCATCAGAACCAGAGACTTGAAGAAACTAAACAAGCTGATCAAGAAAGCTGGTTCTGTGCTGGGGATAACTCTGGAGCCGCTGGAGCTGATCGTTCAAAAAAGAATGCTTCACAAGCTGATGAAGATGATGGAGGACACTTCCCATCCTCTCCACAACACGGTGAAGAATCAACAGAGTGTGTTCAGTGGGAGGCTGCGTCAAGTTCGCTGTAGGACAGAGAGATACAGGAATTCATTCCTGCCAGCAACCATCACCCTAAAGAACAAGACTAACTGACTTTTTGTTTATTTATAAAAAAAAAAAAAAGTGAGCTTTTACAATACTGAATTTCCCTTCGGGGATGAATAAAGTATTTTTCATTTTTCATTCATTTCATTTCATAATGTTTGTTTAATTAAAGGAAATATTTAAAATTGATAAATGTAAACGGAAAATGAAAGTCATGTTTTTACTGTAAAAAAATTTACCTTCTTTTTCTTTTTTCCCTTTTTTCCCTTTCTTTTTTTTGATATTTCATTTTATTTTATTTTTTGTATTATTTTTTATTTCTTAAAACATTTTCTGAGTTTTACTGTAAACTTGGAAAAAAGTATAATTAGATTCCGAATAAAAAAAATGTATAAAATGTTTTTGTTAATCAAATTTGAATTTGAATGGGATTTCCTCTTTTTCCTTTTCCTTTCTTCTTGTACCCCCCCCCCCCCCCCTTTTTTATTTTTTAAAATTTTTTTTATTTTATTCTTATTTTTTGTATTTTCCATTTTTCATTTTGAAGCATTTACTACAATTGTACTGTAAACTTGAAAAAAAGATGATTGATTGATTCAGAAAAAAACAATATATTTAATATTTTTATCAAATTTGAATTTTAATTAGATTTCCTTTCTTATTTCTTTTAACATCATCATCTCAGTCATCTTCTGTACCGCTTATCAAGTTCAGGGTCGCGGGGGTTGCCGGAGCCTATCCCAGCTATTAACAGGCGAGAGGCGGGTACACCCTGGTCAGGTCGCCAATCTGTCGCAGGGCCAACACAGACAGACAGACAACCATTCACACTCACATTCATTCCTAGGGGCAATTTAGAGTGATCAATTAACCTAGCATGCATGTCTTTGGACTGTGGGAGGAAGCCGGAGTACCCGGAGAGAACCCACGCATACACGGGGAGAACATGCAAACTCTATACAGGAAGGCCACTGTTGGAATTGTTCGAACCCCCCTCCCCAGCCAGGAATCGAACTGGAATCTTTTAACATTTTTTTCAAAAATTTATTCTATTCTATTTTATTTTATTTTTTATTTTTGTGTTAATTTTTTTAAGCATTAACTGCATTTTACCGTAAACTTGGAACAAAAGATAATTTGATTCAGAATTTTTTATTTTTAAAATGTACAAAATGTTTTTATTTTATCAAATTTGAATTTCAAATGTATTTCCTCTCTTTTTCTTTTTTGTTTCTTCTTTTTCCCTCTTTTTCTTTTAAAATTGTTTTAATATTTAAATTTTAATTTAATTTAATTTTAAATATTTGTATTTTTGTATTTTTTAAGTATTAACTGCATTTTACTGTAAACTTGGAACAAAAGATAATTTGATTCTTTTTTGAGTTTTTTTTTTCCTTTTCCCTTTCAAACTTTTTAAATATGCATGGTGGCGTGGTGGTTAGCACTGCAGCCTCACAGTAAGAAGGTTGCTGGTTCGATTCCCGGCTGGGGAGGGGGGCTGAACAATTCCAACTGTGGCCTTCCTGTGTGGAGTTTGCATGTTCTCCCCGTGTATGCGTGGGTTCTCTTTGGGTACTCCGGCTTCCTCCCACCGCCCAAAGACATGCATGCTAGGTTAATTGGTCACTCTAAATTGTCCCTAGGAGTGAATGTGAGTGTGAATGGTTGTCTGTCTCTCTGTGTTGGTCCTGTGACAGACTGACGACCTGTCCAGGGTGTACCCCGCCTCTTGCCTGATAATAGCTGGGATAGGCTTCAGCAACCCCCGCGACCCTGAACTGGATATGCGGTACAGAAAAAAAAAATGACTGACAAAATTTTAATTTTAAAATAAAATAATTTTTTTTTATTATTTATTAATTTATTTTTGTTATACTTGTATGATCCCCGAGGGGAAATTAGGACTCTGCATTTAACCCATCTCTGTACTGCGAGTATCAGAGGGTGGTGGGCTGCTGCTTGGGGCGCCCGGGGGGCGGTTGGGGACTTTGCTCAGGGGAGTGGTTCACCCAGGGGTCGTGTCGGGGAATCGAAACCCGGGTCCTCCGTGCCCAAGCCCATGACGCTACCACTGGGCTATCCACTCCCCCAAATTTAATGCAATTTACTGCATTTTACTGTATACGTGGAAAAAATGTAATTGGATTTAGAATAAAACAAAATGTATACGATGTTTATATCAAATTTGAATTTAAATGGGATTATCATTGAGAGATGCAGTCCCAAGTGAGATGGTTTACGTAACATTAGCCACATTTACATGAAGACTTTTTCCCCTGTTGGATTGAAATCATTTCAAATTAAGAGTTCAGGGCAGCTGTTTACATGGGAACTTATTTATTCAGCACTGGTGTGTACATGGACCAACATTTAAGCAGAATGGTCCTGTCTGACATGCACAGAAAGATGTTTACATCACATGATTTATCAAAGACGGAGGAATTTCTGCAGGACTTTCAAGCAGCAGCTGATACTGATGCATTCTTACTGCAAACAACGAGGAGAAAAAGATGTAGAGGCGAGTTAGAAAGTCAATTCTGTCGCCGTCCAGTGAATTTGTTAACATGATCACACATGAGCCTGGGAAAAGGAATTTTCTCTGTGAAACCAAATGAAAATCTTCACATCTTTCATTCAGAATGAATTGTGCTGTATAAATGGATCATTTCATTCCAACAGAGCTTTACAACCGACTGCAGTCGGTATGTTTGGCTCCAAACGTGGCTATTGACACTAATGGTTTTAGAAATGGTTTCATAATGGACAATAAAAAGTCAAAGAATCCATCAGGGACTCAGAATAAGAATAGATGAAAGAGGAGGAGAAGAAAGGATGACGCTTAATGTGAATTAGTGTTTATTAGCTTCCTGCTTCATTGACCACTTCCTCTATTTTTCCCTCTTTTCTCTCCATGTATAAATTACTGACAGGTTGTTGGATTTAATTTGTGTTTCTCTTCTTCTTCCTCAGCAGGTTTCGAGTTCTGGTGCATGTTGACCCGTCGTTCCTGTCTTCTCCAGGCCCTGGTTCTGATGGAGGTTGTCCTTCCTGGTTCTAGGGCTGTGCGATATACTGATATGATATTGCGGTATGATATTTACGTGAGAGATATATATTTACTCATATCGTTATATCGCGGTGTTAGTTGTGCAAATGTTTTTGCTTAATTTTTTTCATAATGACACAACTGCACCTCAAATGACTACAAAGGGGTCACCTGGTTATTTAATTGGGGTGGGAAAAAATATCGATACACTGAAATATCGCAATATTTTCATATACCGACACCATATCTTTATTTAAAAAACGCGGTATGGATCTATTTTACTAATGAAATCTTGCGAGATATTGTCGTTTTGTTTCAAAATCTCATGAGATTTCATGAAATACTGCGAGAATTTGTAACAGAATGATGAAATCTCGCGGTATTTTGTGAAATCTCATGAGCTTTCGTAACAAAACGATATCTCGTGAGATTTCATTAGTAAAAATAGATTGATATCACGTTTTTAAATAAAGGTATGGTGTCAGCATATAGAGGTATGGTGTTGGCATATGAAAATATCGCAATATTTCAGTGCATCGATATTTTTTCCCACCCCTATTATTTAAGCTGTCTGGAAGACAAGTCCCCAAGACTTTTACAAAGAAATCATAAAAAAACAGCCAGCTATCTTTAATTATTTCGATTTAACAAACATTTCTAACCAGTGTTTTGTCAGTTCCATCACTGCAGTGGAGCGATACTTTGACGCTAAACATGTTTCAACACTAAAAAACAGCTGTTTGATATTAAATGAAGCTTTCAGACATATTAGGGTTAAAATACTGGTGTATATTGTATATCGTCATCTAAAATGGAATATATCGTGATATGATATTTGGTCCATATCGTCCAGCCCTACTTGGTTCTGATTCTGCGTTCCTTTATTTCAGGGGCCCTTTAAGATCTGCTAGGAAAAACAGATGGAAACTAGCCTTTTAGCTCAGTCTGGCATATTTAGAAGTTTTTATTTATTCTGCTGGTTTTCCTTCCTGGTTCTGCAGGTTTTTCTCTCTCCACCATTCTTCTCGTGCAGCTCGGGATGTAGGATCGAATCAAAGAGAAGATTTGATCTTGTCCGTTGGCTTCCTTAGCTCTGTATTTTTATTAACTGGATCTCAGCTGCTATAAACTGGACGAATGTGGATCATATAGTGGATTTAACCGGATCATAGCTGGACTGCACTGAATTGACTATATTGTTAAAGGTTTCTTGAGATGACTTTGTATTAATTTTTTACTCTTCCTGAACTAAAAAGTCTTATTTTAGCGTTTTATTTAGTCTCATTTTTATTTTAGTCTTATTTACAGCGTTTTATTTGAACTGGGAGGCGATGCATGTTCATGCAGCGCTGCTGTGCACATCACACCCTGCATGGGCATCGATTCATCCTGAAAGGCAAAGTGTTGTTGAGGATTTATTAACAGGAGGGTGCAGGCTCCTCCGGGCCACAGCCATGGCAAGAGGAGAAAAATGTACCACTAATAGCTCCAACATCAAATTGACTAATTGACAAATATTGACTCTCCCATCCTCTTTCTACACAAACACACAAATGGCAACCATGAACGGAACTACACAGTTAACTCCCTGCTCATCAGACATCTTAAATTAGTTTATTTATCGTTCACTGCATTGACCAGTCAACAGGTTTGTGATCTAATGAGTGTCTGACATGTTCGATGACACTCTGTAAATGTCATTTCCAGTAAAAAATATTTTCTTTCCAAGCTGAACTGGTTTGGGAACATAGTAACATACTGAACATGACAGTTACGCTTAGTGGGAGCAAGAAGATGCTGAACAACAGGGGGCCCTGAAAAGAACCTTGGGGAACTCCACGTCATGTCACACACATAAAAAAAAATTTAAATAAATAAAAAAAATAATATAATACATAAAGTAAAATTTGGTTGAATAAAGGGATAAAGGCATTGCAAAACTACACATACACTTTATGTTAATGGCTTCAGGTCACATATTTATAAAGTGTATGTATAAGTTTGCATTTTGCATTTCCTTTATTCAATCTAATTTCACTCTATGTAATATATTCACATTAACTCAACACAATAAAAAGACATTTGGCTGAATGCAGCTGTTTAAATAAAAGACATGCAATAATACTGGATGGAAATTTTACATGTTATTAAATTACATAGTCACCCTGTTGGGTTTGATTATTTTTTTGACTGCATGTTATATTTAACATGTCATCCAGTCTGCTGTAATACGTATGAGCTAATTTAACAGATATAAACAAAACACTACAATTATTATTATTATTATTATTATTATCATTATTATTATTATTATTATTATCATTAGTCTGTCTGTTAGTTTGCAAAATAACTCAAAAAGTTCTGAATGGATTTGGATGAAATGTTCAGGGAATGTTGATAACAGCACCAGGAAGAACTGACGTGGTGTTGATCCGGATCATCGTCTGGATTCAGGAATTATTTGGAATTCATTATCATTGTGAGATATCGGGCCATATGGTGGGAACTGGGCTGCTTGGTGTAGGATTGCTCTTTTTAGTTTCATTTATTTGACCCTCATCTTATGGCTCTGAGGTGTGAATTTGTGTTTTTGCTACTGATATTGATCTTTTTTTTTTTTTTTTAAGTATCAAATGTCATGCACCACAATCAATATTTTGGTCCATTGAGAAAAATTCTCTCTCTCCATGGCTCTCACAAATTTTACAGTTCAGCTTTTAATTTTATTCATAGCTTTTAGGGATTCCACTATAATGTGGCTGATTTTAGTGGCTATAAATAGCTTTTTAAAAATGTATTCATGTGAATTCTTGGGACATTCTTGTCTTACAAAATAAGGATATCTAAAAGGTTTAAAAGCCTTTAAAGGCGATAGCTACAACATGGAACGGAAAAAAAAAAAAAAAAAAAACACAGAACGTAGGGGTGCCGAATGAGTTTTTCCCAAACTTCTTTATAGCAGGTAAATAATTGTTTTATCAATTTTGAAAGGTCTAAAAAGGTGAATATTTACATCTGATTACCATGCTAATGTTGGGGTTCTTCTTAATTAGCAATAACTCTGGAATTGCTAGCTTGATTGCTATGTGTAGAAATAACATTCTTTAAGCTCCATTTCTCAAATTCAAGTGGACAAAGAACGAAGCAGGGTGAACGTGAAGGTAGCAAAGGGGCTCAAGCACCCCGTGGAGGTTGCGGACATGTTAAGTTAAACATAAAGATTTAGCTGATTCTGTAAGATTTCTGATGCTAATTGAGCAAGTGAGTGTTAGTGCGCCACCTACTGGAGGAATTAAACTTGTAGCTATCACCTTAACACAGCCGTGCTCAAGATTATTGAAACCATCCAATTAAAGAAGGAAAAAAATCAGATGCCAGTGAAGTAAGTTGAAATTGACAAACGTAGCAATAAATACAAATTCTATGAAAATCATAACCCTGAATTTGAATTGTGGTTCAAAAGAAATATGAAAAACAAACACATAAAAAATAAAATAAGCCAACAAGCATGATGGGGCTCTAAGCTAAAATTTTATTGAGCAACATTCTGAGGCATTTACTGCAATCAGGTGTTTTCTCTAATATTCAAAAAGACTTTTACACCTGCTGACAGGAATGTTGGTTCACATTTCACAGGAGAGGTGCTCTAATGTGTCTGGGCCAGTTTTGTTTGTTTGTTTATTATTTTCTACCACAATTCAAAAGCGATATTTTATTTTACTAAACTGTTATTTGAATTATGAATGTGAATTAAGGTATTAGGTGTACTGTATTAGGTGGGGTGCACCAGAAAGCAGTTTTGGGGAGCTAAATACGGGACTGTGGCCCAGGAAGTGCAACGGACCAGGGCCACAAATTTAACAGCTGTAGGACTTCGTGCGTATGTCTGTCCTCCTCCATCCCTCCTCTCTGTCCTCTCTCCAAACTCTATTTGCTCCTCCCGCTGCGTCACGGTCGCGCGCTGCTGCTGCGGCTCCTTCAGTCGCTCCTGAGAGGCGCACAGACAAACTTCTGTCCTCAGAGTTTCTCTGCTTCTGTCTCTGTCTTCAGTTTGACTTCAGAGGTTTTGTTTTTTCTTTACTCAGGAGAAAATGGAATGCGAGGAGTTTCCGAGGGGGCAGATATCCAGGTTCTGAGGTAAAAACGCGTCTTTACGATGATTTAAAGTCAAAGTTTGTGGAACTTTCTGAAGCTCAGTCTGGAAGAAATCCGGATCATGGCCCCAGAGAAGTTAACCTCTGATGGATTCTCTAGTTCCAGACTTATTTCAGGCTCCAGGATGAAGATGGAGCCAGGTAAGCTGTCCATCCTCCGGACTCTCATGCTTCTGCTCCAGCTGCCCCTCGTCTCCGCGGCCCCCTGCCCCCGACCCTGCTCCTGCCCTCAGCCCGCTGAGCTCCGCTGCACCTTCCGCTCCCTCACATCCATCCCAGCAGCCGTTCCCAAACACACGGAGCGCATCAACCTGGGGTCAGTCCTCTGTGACCCGACCTGCTGGTTTTAACTGGTCCTGCTCCAGTCTATTTATGTTCCCACTCTGGAGGTTTAATGGTTTATTTTACTCAGCCATGCTGCTTTTATGGTTTCAGGTTCAACAGCATTAATAAGATAACAGAGAAGTCGCTGGCTGGTCTGAGGAAGCTGGAGCTGCTGATGGTTCATGGGAACAACATCTACTCTCTGCCTGATGGTGCGTTCAGGGACCTGACGTCACTTCAGGTACACTCACTGCATCCAGGAATGGATGAGTCACTGAATGAATGCTGCTTCTGTGCTTTTATTGGTGTCTCATGGTGAGTTTATGAGCTCAGTTTGTCTCTGTGGTAGAAACCCTTCATGCTGCCACTGCAGTGTTCGCTTCAGTGGAGGGATGCACAATATAATATAATATAACCCCTAACCCTATCGATATCAGCCTATATCGGCCTTAAAACGGAGTATCGGACATCGACCACCCCACCGATATTTAACCGATCAGCCTGCTGTTTCTGAAGTCTCAAAATTTTTTAAAAAAAAAACTTCTTCAAAAACGTCTTTTTTTCCAGACTTTAAAACTTTTAAGACTACGGGTAGGAAAAAATATCACTAGAATAAAATATCACAATATTTATGCTACTTTTATGCTATTTATGCTAATTATGATATGCTGATATCATATTGACATTTAAAAACATGGTTTGATCTATTTTACTAATGAAATCTCGCGATATTTTAGCGTTCTGTACGAAATCTCGTGAGCATTCAGGAAATATCGTGAGATTTTGTTACAGAATGCTGAAATCTTGTAAGATTTTGTAAGTAAAATAGATCGATACCCCGTTTTTAAATATCAATTTGATATTGGGATATGAAAATATCGTGATTTTTTTAGTGTATCTATATATTTTCCACTCATCCAAAGTATTGGAAACGGATAACAAAACTGCTATTTGCAATGACTGCTTATTTTTCAGCTTTAATATCGGTATCGGTATCGATATCGATATCGATATCGGTTATCGGTCACATGAGTTTTGAAATATCGGCATATTGGATATCAGCCAAAATTCCAATATCGTGCATCCCTATTTCAGCGTGAGTGGACCAGACATAATAGCCTAGTACGTATGAAAAAGTCAAGAAAATTGAGAGTTCACAACATTTTCTCCACAAGCAAACCAATTCAGGACTCATGATCTTCAAAACATTTTTAAAAAAGATTGATAACAGATATTAAATGGGATGAAATAACTAAAATAGTATGTGTAAAAGTACATGCATGAATATTCATTTTCAAATTTTGCATAAATTAAAAGAAAAAAACATTTAAAGTTTGTCTGTGAGAACATGATTTTATCTTTAGAAAATTACAAATATGGAGGTTTGTTTGTGAATTTACCGTCAGAAACACAACATATGTGGACGTTTTTATGGAGTAGAAGAGAAATCACTTCCACAAAATGATCATAAGTCTAAAGTGCGTTCAAATTAACCCTTGTATTGTGTTCAAAAGCTGCCGATGTCTTTCGTGTTGGCGGGTCAAATTTGACCCAAAATATAGCATCACCTGTTTTTCACCTCAAAGTTAACGCAGAATGTATTCATGTCCACCTAAATATTCCCCCCCCTCCCTTTCCCCTTCCCTCTTCCTTATTCCTTTTTGTTTTTTCTCCTTGTTTTAAAAGTGACATTTTTTGGGCCACATAGAACTTTTATCTTATATTACACCACTCATTTTGACTCACAAATTTAAATTTCACTAGTTTAAATTCACTCATTATGTTACCATTGGGGATGATGATGGTCAAGGTTATTATGAGTTTACTAGATTGTTATGATAGTATAATAACCTAAAACAATAATTTGATCCTTTTTCTTAACATGAAATTATTAACAATAGGGACATATGTGGTGTTTCAGGTCAAAAAAAAGTATTTTTTTTTTCATAAAAAGAACTTTATCTTACTCAGAATAGGATGTGCAAATTGAAAATAATGGTAAATTGACAATTGACTATGATTTTTTTCTGTGTGTATCTACATGCATGAACCGGTATTTGATCACATCTGAACACCACAAATGTCACAATTTATTTTAGACACCTTCAGAATTTACTAACATTTTTTAAATGTCCTTTGTTGTGTTAAAATAGCTGATCCTGAGGAAGTCATGAAAACTTGTTCCGATTTTTTTTTTTTTTTTTTTACATCTCTTAAGTTGAAAACGGGTCAAAAAACCAGAACATAATATTCATTGGCCGACAGAGAAAGCAACAGTGATGCAGAATAAAAGCAGTTACAGTTAAATTTGGCTGGACATTGATAACCTGCAGTCGATACTTAGATACCAGCCAGACAAAATATCGAAGTTGATACTTTTTTGACACAAAACATCCAATTTGTTTTCACTTTAGAGAGTTTTAAGCAATGAAACTATGTGTGAAAGCAGGCGGTTTTTGGGGGGGGGGCGGCTGTTTTGGTGGTTCTTTTTCTGGTGGTGGTGGTGGTTTTGTTGGTTTCTTTTTTTCGGTTTTGGTTTTTTATATTATTATTTTTTTTTATTTTTATTTTCCCCTAATATTTTTATATTTTCCTTCCCGTTTTTTTTATTAAAGATTTTTTTATTTTTTTTTTTCTTTCCCTTTTTCTCTCTTTATTTTATATTATTATTTCTCCCCTTCTTCTTATATTTTTTTTTCTTTTATTTTTTGTTTTTTTTTTTTTAGGGAAAAAAATTTTTTATTTACATTTTTAAAAAAGTACCATAAACTACTGTATCGTATCACAGGAAATCAAAATTTGATATCGCCCATCCTTCCTGTTAAAAAATGTATCTATCTGTGGACAAGTTTATAGCTGGTTTAAATGTTTCTGATCCAAGTGAAGCATCAATCCTAAAGGTTTTATTAAGTTTTGCAGAACCTGTTTATGACTTTGTAATTCATATTGAGGCGTTTTAAACCAGAAAAACATAAAAAACATACAGAGAAGCTGGTCCACAGGACAAAGACTGAGAAACAAAGATCTACAAGACACCACTAAACTTTATACTCAATGTTTACCTGTTTACTTTATTTAACTTTAACAAGGTCAGCTCAGTGCATTTTATTCAACATGAAATACAGTCATTTCTTACTTCTTTTTTAAGTTTTCTCTGTGGCTGAAGATTATTTTATGTGTCTCCGATAGGGATGCAAGATATTGGAATTTTGGCCGATATCCGATATGCTGATATTTTAAAACTCGTGGCCGATTACCGATATCAATACCAATATTAAAGCTGAAAAAAAGTAAGCAGTCATTGCAAATAGCAGTTTTGTTATCCATTTCTGACACTTTTAAAAATAGGGTTGTGAAAAAAATATTGATACACTAAAATATTACAACATTTTCATATGCCGATATTCATTCAATTCAATTCAATTCAACTTTATTTTTTTTGCGTCCATTCATGACATTATCACCTCACGGTGCTTAAACAAACAGAAAAGTTCAGTTCAGATTCATATTAACCTATTTATGTTAGCCTAGTTAATATCAAATTGCTATTTAAAAACGCTGTATTGATCTATTTTAATTACAAAATCTCACAAGATTTCATCGTTCTGTTACAAAATCTCACGAATATTTTGTGAATTCTCCCAAGACTTCTTAACAGAACGAAGAAATATTGTGAGATTCCGTTAGTAAAATAGATCAATACTGCATTTTTAAATGTCAATATATCAGCAGCATATGAAAATATTGTGACATTTCAGTATCAATATTTTTTCCCAGCCCTAGTCTTTAGAAGTTTTAAAGTCTGTGAAACAAGTTTTTGAAGAAAAAGAAGTTTTTGATTTTTTTGACTCAAGAAGGAGTGGGTCTTAAGGCCGATACAGGCCGATACCGATAAGGGGCTGATTATATCGTGCAGCCCTAGTCTCAGAATTTACACTCAACGGCTACTTTATCAGATCCACCTTCTAGTACCAGGTTGGACCCCGTTTACCTCCAGAACTACCTTAATTCTTGGTGTCATGAATTCAGCAAGGTGTTGGAAACATTCCTCAGAGATTTTGCGCCATGATAGCATCACACAGTTGCTGCAGATCTATGATGAGAATCTCTGGTTACATATTTGTGTTAATAAGCAGATAAATAGACAGATCTAATAAATTGGTTGATGAGTGTAGGGTCTTGTATTTAAGATGAATACTTGGCCGTCTGACTTGTCAGTTTATCTATATTCATACAGCGGGAAAAAAAAGTATTGAATGTGTCAAAATTTTTCAACAAGTGAGCTATTGACATGAAATCTTCACCAGATGTCGGCAACAACCCATGTAATGCACACATACAAAGAAAATTATAAATATTATATAATATATAAAATTTTTAATGGAATAAAGATTAAATATTTAATAAAATTTATTATATTTTCTTAATTTTAATCTATATTTTTTTTTTTAACTTCCCCCCCCCTCTCCTCTCTTTTTTTCCAAATGAAAAAGATAACCTGCTCATTTTGTTTTTTCCTCTCCTCCCCTTCCTCCCCCTTCTTTTCCTTTTCTTTTTGTCTTTTTTTTCTTGATTTTTATCTTCCTCCTTCTTTTTTTTTTATTTTTTTGTTGTTTTTTTTTTTATTTTTTCATTCTATCTTTTTTTTTTTTTTTTTTTTCTTCTTTTTTGTTTTTTTTTTGTTTTTGGTTCGTATATTAGATTTTTTTTATTTACTTACCTTCCCTTCTGGTCTTTTTTGAATAGAAATATGCTCTCCTTCTGCTCCCTCTCCCCCTCCCCCTTTCCCCGTCCCCCCGCCCCCTCTCCATCAAACTCCCACAGCGCGACCCCGGGCCCATGGACAAATGACTGCCTTTTGCTGCTTTGGGCTAACCCACCACCAACCTACTCAGAAGATAAAAAAAATAATCCCCCCCTAACCCCCCTAATTGAAATGTTTAAGGTTTAAACTTTTTATTCTCCACTTCACTCACCACCCTCCCCCCTCTTTTGTATCCTTAACAACTTTTTATTTATTTAAAAGGAAGAAACTAACTAGCCTCCTTCCTTCGGCGCCCTTCCCTCCGCCCATCTCTTTCATAACGATACCCCCTTTATTATGTTTTATTTGAAGAATAAATAATATCTAATCAAATAATTTATAAAAATTCTCCCCCCCCCCCACTTGATATTAAGGTAAACCTAACAACTAAAAATAATTTTTTTTTTTCATCCAGCTTTTTTTCTTTTTTTTTCTTTTTGTGAAGTCGTCTTTTTTTATATTGGTTTTTTGGGGTTTTCTCCCCCTTTTGAACCCCCCCCCTACGGAATAAAGGGGGATTATATAATATACACCCCGGAAAAGACCTTCCCTTTTCTGAGGCGGAGTTTCCCCCTTGGTTGGGATGGTTGTCTTCTAAAGATCCAGCCTCTTTTCATCTTCAGCAGCTGCAGATGGCAGCAGATTCTGGTCCAGAATGTCTCTCTACTTTTCTTCATTCATTCTTCCTTCAATGATATGAAGTCTGCCAGTACCACATGCTGAAAAGCAGCCCCCACCATGATGTTTCCACCTCCAAACTTCACTGTTGCTATGGTGTTTTTGGTGCCATTTCTCCTCCAAACATGTTGTGTCTTATGACATCTGAAGAGTTCAGTTCTGGTCTCATCTGACCAGACTACATTTCCCAGAATGTCATGGGTTTGTCCAGATGTTTTGTTGCAAACTTGAAACGAGCATCAACATGCTTGTTCTTCAGAAATGTAGTCTTGCATGGTGTGCGTGCATGAAGGCCATGGCGGCTGAGTGCATTACTTCTTGTTTTCTCTAAAACAACTACCTGCTGATTCCAGGTCTTTCTGAAGCTCCAGTGGCCCTGGGTGTTGGAGAACCTTTCTGATTATTGTTCTGACTCCTCTGTCTGAAATCTTGTAAGGAGCACCTAGCCGTGGCCGGTTTGTGATGATGCTGTGTTCTTTCCACTTTTGGATGATGGTCCCAGTGGGGCTCACTGGAACTTTCAGAAGTTTAGAAATGCACCTGGAACCAACGCCTTCAGTGTGTTTGTAATAATAAGGTTGCGTAGGTCTTTAGACAGCTCTTTGCTTTTACCCATCATGGAATGCTTCTTGTCTGACACCTTGGTGATGAGAAACCTTTTTAAAGGCATCAATCAGGACTAAATCAGCTGATATTACTTTGCACAGATAGGGGACAGGATATAATTACTTTCTAAATACTGACAGACTTCCTCCTTTTTGCTTTCCATATCGTTTTTTCCCTCATTTTCTCAGAATTCAACACTTATTCCCTCTTTCATTTCACTATATTACACATAACTTAATTTATGGACATATATGTTAGGATTTCTTTGTATGTGTGCATTACTTGGGTTGTTGCTGACATCTGGTGAAAATTTCATGTCAATAGCTCTACTAGAAATATATTTTCTGAGAAAAATGTTGACGTATTCAATACTTTTTTCCCCGCTGTATATTCATGTCAAAAATTATTTAATGCACTTTCAGTCCAACTTTAGATGCAGTTATATTATGTCTTCTTATAGTGATGATGAGCTTCTATCCCACTTGTTGGTTTAGATGTTGATGCTGAGCTACAACAAGCTGAAGGAGATCAGCAGAAACACCTTCCGGGGTCTGTGGTCGTTGGCCCGGTTGCATCTGGATCACAACCACCTGGAATTCATCCATCCCGACGCCTTCCAGGGTCTCACCTCATTACGGCTGCTGCAGCTGGAAGGCAACCGGATTCAGCAGCTTCATCCGGCCACCTTCACCACCTTCACTGTGATGGGCCGCTTCCACATCTCCACTCTGCGACACCTCCACTTATCAGACAATGGGCTGATGTCGCTGCCCTCTGGGCTGGTGGACACCATGCCACAGCTGGAGAACCTGTTCCTCCATGGGAACCCTTGGATCTGTGACTGCAGCATGAGGTGGCTCCGCAGCTGGGAAAAGACTTCACCAGGTCAGACACCGCTTCATTGTCACAGCTAAAACGTTTATGGTCTTATTATAAAACCTTCCTCTTTTCTTCTGCTCCAGGCGTTTTGAAATGTAAGAAGGACCGAGACCTTCCTCAAGGCCAACAGTGTCCTGTGTGCTCTTCTCCCAGGAACCTCTGGAAAACAGATCTCCTAACTGCAGAAGATCTGATTTGTAGCCGACCTCTCATCAGCTCTCCTCAAAGAGCTCCGCCAGAGGAGGAACAAAGTGAGATTCTGACCACAGAGGACTTCAAGGAACCGATTGGGAACGTATCCCTGAGCCTTTCTGATGAGCACGGGAACCAGGTGGAGCTGGACTGCAGTGTTAACGAGCCCAGGGAAGTCACCAACATCAGCTGGGAGCAGATCGACCCCCTCCAGCTGGTCTCCAACATCACCTTCTTGGTGGATCTTGAATGTCCTGTAGACAGAGGGACATACGAGCAGCTCTGGAGGTTGATAGCTTACTATAGCAGCGTGCCGGCTCACTTGGAGCGAGGACTCATCGTAAGTGAAGATCCTCACCCGACTTATGTGTACAGACAGAGCTCTGAGAGGGATGCCCTGTACTACACGGGGGTCAAAGTCAACATGATGGCCCAGCCCGAATGGTTGATGCAGGCGTCCATAGATCTGCAGCTGAACCGAGCTCAGTCGTCAGCCAGAACCGTCAAACTGATCCTGGGGACGGACATCTCAGAGGTCGTGCAGAGACAGAAGAGGACATGGGTCATGATCGAGTCAACAAACACAACTCGTAAAGTTTTTACCGTCATGTTGGGCAGCCCGAGTCAAATGGACTGTAACATACAGAGTTCTGAGCGGCCAGTTATTCAGTGGATGCTGCCGGACGGGTCCAAGCTGGACGCTCCGTACAGCAGCCCAGATAACAGGGTGTCCGTGTCCGATGATGGAAGGCTGGTTATTAAAGCTGCCAGCCACAAAGACACAGGAGTGTACTACTGCATGGCCAAGGTTCATGGAGACTTCTCTGTCCTACACTTCCATCTGAACGTGCAGGAATCCTCCAGCCCCCTCCCAGGGGAAGAAACCCCGGTTGCATCCATTGAAAAGTTTGCAGGGAACCCCGTTTCCCTGGACTGCGCAGCTTCTGGTTCCCCTGATGCTGATGTTCACTGGATTCTCCCAAGCAGCAATATAGTTAGCTTCTATCATAACACATCCAGAGCTTTTGTATATGCCAACGGGACTTTAAACATCCCACAGGCGCAGTTATTGGACAGCGGCTTTTACAAATGCGTTGCTATGAATCAGTTCGGCGTGGATACACTGGCCACAAAAATGACCGTTCTCAGGCGTAAAGGACTCATTCAGCCTTTACGAAGGTTTCCAACAAGACCTCAGTCAGCCTCAGGGGTCAACACTCAGATTAAACTCCTTCCAGAGAATATAGATGAGGCATCGGGGGACATGGAGGTCACTCAGGATGAACCCCCAACAAGACGCCTTGATGGCATTAGAAGGAGGATTCCAGGGAAAGGTGGTGTCCATCCATCCAGGAATGTGTGGCGGAGACCTCCAGTGCTTCGGAAACCAACGGGTCCTCGCATTGAAAGCAGGAGAAGGATTAATATGTCAAAGAATAAAATCGACCCAGAGAAATGGGCGGATATATTGGCAAAGATTAGAGACAAAAATACTCAAAGTACAGTCACGCCGCTCCCAGTTCAGCCCACGATGCAGAGGGAAGCGTTACCAGAGAAAGCAACAACAGAGGGATCATTAGCTGGAGTGACAGAAGCAGAACATCTTGATTATGTCACCTCAAACTCTCCTGTCCAGTATACGCAAATGAAAACCAATCAACACACTGAAAAGGACCAAGACAATGCATATGATGATACTCTGAGCAGCTCACATACTACAACCGAGCTACAGATGACACAAAGCGACCACACAACCATCAATCCAAGCAGCGAATCTCCCCCTCAGACAACATCTATTTCCACAAACTCACCCAGCAGCAGCACATTTTATCTCCAGGACAACCAGGATATTACCACACCTCATTTCCAATATTTCAGTGAGACCACCATGCCACTGCAAGAAACAAGACTCAACAATCTGCAAACAGATCTGCTGACGACATCATCTCCAACAACTACGCTAGTTCCCACCTTTACAATAAGGACAGAGCCTGAAACTCAATTTCCTCCACGCCTGCGGCCGCCCGGCAACAGGAGGAGGAACGGGCCTCGAAGGAAAAGGCCCAACAGACGGAAACAAAGGGTGAGTAAAGTCACCACGCCTGTAAACGCTCCCCTAACAACAGCCACAGCCTCTACGGACCTAAAAATAGAACGTTTGGGAACTACAACAGTGAGCTTCAGCAGCACTGTTCCATTCACTGACGGCCAAGTGGCGTCATCATTCACACTGAGTCTCAAAGAAAGCTCAGTCTCCAGGCATGAGCATGAGGCGGGCCCGGTAACCACCTCACCACCAACTTCTTCCCAAGAAACAAAGGACAGTCGTCTTCTCCTGGCCAAGCCGCTTTCTGGAAGCTCATCAGCTACATTTCCAACAGCCTCTCCAGGACCGAGTCTCCAACATACAAGTTCCCAATCGGCCTTGGGAATCTCACAAAGTGCATCTGTTCCTGAGTTTTCCGAGATGCTCACATTAACCACCCAGCCGTGGTTTACAGATGGTACTCCACCGTCGCCTGACACTGCGATACTATCGCCAACAAATGCCAAGAATGATCAATCAGGCCGTCAAGACACAGTCACTGACGAGGGTGGAGAGACTCCTCTACAGGAGACTGAAGTGGATTTCTCATTCCTGCCATCCCCATCCGCCTCAACTGCTTCTTACATCCAGGAAGCAGATAGTGTGACCTCTGCTTACACTTCCAACAGATCTATCAGGACACCTAGCATCCCTATTGAGGATTATTTAGAACAGACAAACCCAATGACACCAACATTGTCTGATTTTCACCCCAGCTTCAGTGAAAAGTTGGATAAAAGTCTTGAAGAAACAAGTACCATAAAAACACCTGTTACTTCTCCTACACCTCACCTTGGAACTCTTTCCACACTCAGGATACATCCCAGTAAACCCCCAACATCTCCCACAGGGGCTGAAATAAGCCCCACCACACAGTATCCCAAAAACCAACAAACAAAATTCATCCCCATCACAGCAGATCCAACTGGAGCATCACCCCTGTCACCTGACCTGAAACTCGCTACCGCAAATCCAACTTTCCCAGACACGAACCCAGAGAGCCGGCCAATAGCGAAGCACCCAGTGACCTCCGTCCCGACAGCTGCTACGGTCCGATCCAACCCGTCCAAAGAGACGTCATCAACAAGCACTCACCAGCAGCTACCTGGACAAGGATCTGCTCCAAGAGGGAAGCCAAGGATAACGAGGAAAAACTTCCAGATGATCACTGTGAAAGCTGAAACAGATGCTCAGCTTCCCTGTGAGGCTGAGGGCCTGCCAATGCCCTTCCTGTCATGGACTAAAGTTTCTACTGGTATGTATGACTCAAGCTAATAACTCAGCTATGTGTGCAGACACATGACTTTCTGCAGCACAAAATCCTTCACTGGCGATGAAGTTTTCAGCATATCTGCAGCTGTACTTACAGCATTACCCTAACCCTCTACCACAGCCGATTCCAAAACTGGCAGGATGAGTAAAATGTAAATAAAAACAGAGTTTTGTGATCTAGAAATGTCACCAACACATATTTTATTCCCTATAAAACATAAACAATGGATCATGATGTTGGAACTTAGACATTGTGTCATTTCATGGAAAATATGAGCTCATTATGAATCTGATGGCAGGAGCCCCTCACCCAAAAGTAGTATGCAAGTATGCTTTAAGTATACTAATTTTAAACTTTAAATAAGACAGTATTCTTTCAGTTTACTGTTATGTATTTATCAGAAATATACTTAAAGTTTATTTGGCATTTACTAATAAATATACTAGAGGTTTAAGTATTTTTAGGCTGTTGTAGTGATTGTTGTATTGGTGGGGACTTTGTTTGAATATTTCCCATTAGGGATGCACAATATTGGAATTTTGGCCGATATCCGATATGCTGATATTTTAAAACTCATGTGACCGATAAGCTGGAAAAAATAAGCAGTCATCATTGCAAATAGCAGTTTTGTTATCCGTTTCCGACACTAATAAATAGGGGTGGGAAAAATATCGATACACTTAAATATCGCGATATTTTCATATGACGATATCAAATCAATATTTAAAAATGTGGCATCAATCTATTTTACTTACAAAATCTTACGAGATTTCATTGCTCTGTTACAAAATCTCACAATATTTTGTGAATTCTCGCAAGATTTCTTAACAGAAGGATGAAATATCGTAAGATTTTGTTAATAGATCGATGCCATGTTTTTAAATGTCAATATGATGTCAGCATATGATATTGCGATATTTCAGTGTATTGATATATTTTCCCACCCCTAGTCTTTAGAAGTTTTAAAGTCTGTAGAAAAGAAGTTTTTGAAGAAGAAGTTTTTTTTTTAAGACTTTAGAAACAGCGGGCTGATCAGTTAAAAACCAGTTAAATATCGGTTAAATATCAGTATGGTGGCTGATGTCTGATTCTCAGTTTAAAGGCCGGTATAGGCCGATACAGATAGGGGGCCGATTATATCATGCATCCCCATTTCCCATCATGCTTTGTGGCTTTCCCTGTATCATTCTGTGCTGTGCGTTAAGTGTATTTGAACCCTTGATATTCTCCTAGTGACGCATCATCAGAGTAATGTGTCGAGTACTGTCAATAATCTTACTGAATTCAGCAATAACACGATTCCTGAAAACTTGCCTTGTAAAGATCATTACACAGTTACCATGGACCGTTCTCAAATACAATCCTGTCATCCGCCACCACATTTTTGACGCAAAGAGCCTGGGTCTTCAAAATAAAATGCAACTTGCTCTTATTCAACCTTTAATGATGAAGGATTTGTCGCAACTTGCTTTATTTGGGGATAATGTTATTAGAGGGGTCTGAAAACTAATACAATCAGAGCCCAGTTCTGGGTTGGGATGGGTGACACCCAAATTTGTCATGTCAATGTGATACCACTAGTTTATGGTACTTTTCTATCGATACCGATATCAATACCAATACTGATACTTTTGGCCCCTTTAAAGAACACCACATGATTGTACAGTTTGCATTACATGTAATATCTTAAATGCAAGTGCAGTATTAAATATCAGTAAAACGTGAGAACAGAAGTACTGGAGAAAATGCTTTCAAAACAATAATAAATTATATTGATGAAGAAGTTAAATAAATAAGACTAAAAACTTATTTTATTGATCAAAAAACGTTAAGTACAGGTTAAGATTATTTAAATTTATTCAGTGGAAAGTGTTCAAATATTAAATTAAATCATTATATTATAAATTTACCAAAACATAATGTGCAATAACCTGCATTAAACCACTGAAAAATGCCAAAACATCATCATCATCACTAACGGTAGCAGCATCTTAATGACATCTGATAGGCTACCACCATCATGTGACACAGAAGCTAGAATCTGGCTGCTTTCATCATTTCATTGCCTAAAACTCTTAGAAGTGAAAACAAATTACATGTTTTGTATCTGTACAGTGGTATCGCAATACTCAAAAAAGTATTGATTCCGATATTTTGTCTGGCTGGTATCGAAGCATCGACGAAGTATCCCGTTTGTCCCCCCTAACAGTGGGCCTGTCTAGACGATTACTTTTAGTATACATAAAAGCATACTTTTAAATACTTAACTTAGTCCCAAGAAGTACACTTGTTAGTTTACAGCTAGTACATTGATATCAGTGTTCTCAGTAAATTAAAGTACACATGGGGGATATTCTTTATTATACTTGAGTATACTTAACAACATGTACTTAAGGAATACTTGTTTTTGGTAAGGGACACATCTAAAGAAATTTGGAGCAGGGGCAGCAAAAGGCTGAAAAAGTAACTGGAAGAAATAAAAACTGGAAGATCATTTGGCAACTACAGTAATTAGGTTAATTGGCAACAGGTCAGTAATATGACTGGATATAAACGTAGCATTTCAGAGAGGTAGAGTCTCTCAGATGGAAAGATGGACAGAGGTTCAACAATCGGAGACAAACTGGATCTGAAAATTGTTGAAAGATTTCAGAAAAATGTTCCTCAACATAAAGTTGTGATGAGGTAGGATCCCACCATCAGTGTACATTATTAGAAGATTCAGAGAATCTGGAGGAATCTCTGTGCGCACTGGATGCTGATAATATTCAGGTCCTCTGATGACACAACATGAAACACGGTCATGATTTTCTATTGGAAATCACTGCATGAGATCAGGAAAACTTCCAGAAATCTCTCTGTGAACATAGTTTACCCTGAAATTAAGGCTGGGACAATATGCTTTTCTCCCGATTTGATTCCTTACCATTTTTGGGGTGTCAATTCAATTTAAGTTGCAATTCTTCAATTTTTGTGATTTTTAGTTTGTTCATTTAACACCACACCAGATTGTCTGCCATTTTCAGCCTTCTGTTTAAGGTTTTTTGGGGTTTTCTTTGGCCGACAGATATTATTGGCCAGCCAATATTATCGGCCAATATTGGCATTAAAATGTGATATTGGAAAATATCGTTATCGGTTTTTGGACCATAAATTTTTACTAACTAAAACGGTCCAGTATGTAGAAAAGTCCCTATTATTGTGGAAGAACTTCATATCCCAGCATTCCTTTCAGAGTCATGTGACTACGGTGCAGCTGCTGCTGCTACAGACTGACTTGCTTTGAAGTCAGTTTAAGCCTAATACCTGCTAGTATCTGATATCTGGCAGCCAGATGTCCAAAATGAACTCCTCTAGATGAGTTAAGGAGATCTTGGGATCTTTGCTCTCAGAGCAGAATATAGTTGTATTTCTCAAAATATGAGCGATACAACCTCACAGTTGTCTGTATAGATCGGTATCGATTGACATCAGATATCACAATTTAATAGTTGGAAAATATTGGATATTGGTGAAAAAAAAAAACAATATCAAATATCCCTTGTTATTGGACAGTCAAAGAAAAACATTTCGCCCTCTCCTGGAGAAGAACCGTAACGTTTTTCACACATTTATAAATGTAGGCTAAAATGAAGCATTACGAACGAACGAGTGCTATTGTCCTGTAAGATCAGAGTTTTGCAGATTGCAGTTTACTGTTGTCTGGGTAGCTCACTGATCTTGTCATCTGTGCTGTGGCGGTGCGCACAGCCTGTAGAGTGTAGAGAAAGCCCCAAATAATGAATGGAGAGCTAAATCTGAACTTACAGGACAATAGAACTTGTTCGTTGTTCATTCTACTTAAAGTATTGGTGAAACAAAGGACTTTTGCTACAAATAATGTGATGAGTTAAAGGGACTTGAGGCAAGACTAAGAAACGAAACTTGCGACTGGCGCTTCAAGTAACTGCAGCCACGAGCCAAGCCGTCGCGTGGCGTGCACAAACTGAAGCTATAATGATGTTTACTACGCTTTTTCTTCGTAGTTACACTTTTTAGTGGTCTTTGAGTTGATCTGGATCGTTTGCTGACGGCAGAATAATCCATAACTATCGCTTACAGTGTTTGAATTTACCGCGACCGTCTTCTTCCTGTATCAAAACTGCTGATGTAGGGTCATTTGATGTCACGTCCGCAGGCCAGCGCCGGAAATTCGGACACCGAATTGCAGCACGTTTTGCAGCACACAGCCTGTTCAAGGCAACGGAGAGAAACGTGGGTGGAAACGTTATTTTTGGTATTTAGCGCTTCATCACCCACGAGTATTAAAAAAAATGGACATGCATGTTTGTTTGTTTTTTTAAATTCCTGCCTCTAGTCCCTTTAAAGGCTGCCCCGTCTCTCCTCTCTCCCATTATATGGATGTACGCCAGAGGACAAAATATCACACAAAGGAGTCATAGTTATATAGAAGTAAGGTCCAGGTTGAAAAAGACGAAAGTTATCCTTTAACCCGATTAGCTGTTAAATCCTTCTCCGGTTGGTTTTGATAGGTACCAGTTACTTTTCCAGCGCTTTGTTGCTCCTGTTCCAAATTTTTCCAGATGTGTTGCTGCCATCAGATTCACAATAAGCTCATGTTTTCTATGAATTGATAAAATATTTCAGTTTTAACATCTTTTTCGTTGTTTATTTTTTACTGGAGATAAATATGTAGTGATTGGATTTGTAAATCATTGCATTCTGTTTTTATTTACATTTTACATTACATCAAGGTTGCATTATTGGCTCTGTTTCTGTACAGGTCTAAATGAATGTAATGGATAAATGTCATTTTACTACAAAAAAAGTAAATGGTATGAATGCTCCATTAAACTCTGTGTTTCCATTCATGTAGGCTTAAGCATCGCTCAGAACACCAGGATGCAGAGGTTTGAGGTCCATCTCAACGGTTCATTGATCATCAGGAAGGCTCAGGTGATGGACAGCGGCCAGTACTTGTGCGCAGTTCAGAACCAGTACGGCTCAGACAGGAGGTTGGTTAACCTCGTGGTCCAGTCTCAACATCCGCGGATCCTCCAACCAAGGCACCGAGATGTCACTGTGCCTCTTGGTGGCAAAGTTGATTTGGAGTGCAGAGTGGAAGGTAATCCCCCCCCTCGGGTCACGTGGGTCCTCCCGAGCCAGATCCACATGACCGCAGCCTCAGCTGCTGCGTCATCTCAACGTCGCATGGTTGTGGATAATAATGGAACCTTACAGATCAGCCAGGCCGGTTATTCGGACCGAGGGATTTACAAGTGCATCAGCAGCAGTGCAGCTGGATCCGACTCTGTCCTGGTACATCTTTATGTCTCAGTGTTGCCACCAGTGATTCAGCAGATTCAGCACGAGAACGTGAGTCTTCCAGAGGGCAGTAACGCCTACATCCACTGCTCTGCCACAGGGGCTCCTCCACCTGTGATACATTGGGTCACACCAGATGGCATGCAGCTCATTGCTTCGGAGCTAGTTACTGGACGAAACTTCATGGTCTTTCCTAATGGGACCCTCTACATACGAGGACTGGGCCCTGGTAATTCTGGGAGATACGAGTGCTTAGCCAGCAACAACATGGCATCCAGCAGGAGAACTGTTATCTTAAGTGTAAAGAAGAATCTCCTCCCAGCCAAGGCCAGCATTGTATCATCAGCTCCTCAGAAAACAGAGGTGATCTATGGTAGTAAGCTGCTTCTCAACTGTATGGCTAAAGGAGAGCCCAAGCCCCGAGTCATGTGGAGGACACCCTCCAAAAAGCTGGTGGATGCTCAGTACAGGTGAGAAAATGCTTTGATCCATCTGTAACCCAATGCCCAAATCCCGGTACCATTAATACTGTGCATAAATCTTACCTTTTCTGTCACTCGTGCAGTTTTGACTCCAGGATCAAGGTGTTCCTCAACGGTACTATAGCCATCCATTCAGTGACCGAAAAGGACAGCGGGGACTACCTGTGCGTGGCACGTAACAAGCTGGGCGACGACTACATTCAGCTGCGAGTCAGTGTGCTGACCAAACCAGCCAAGATTGAGCAGAAGCAGCAGCCGTCGAGTCAGGAGGTGGTGTACGGTGAAGACCTGAAGGTGGACTGTGTGGCCTCTGGGCTTCCCAACCCTGAGATCAGCTGGGCCCTGCCGGACGGAACCATGGTTAACCCGATCAAACAAAGAGACGGAATAAGTGTGGGACGAAGTCGCAGGTATGTGATGCAAAATATGGAACCCAAGGGAGATGTTGATCTGCCTGTTTTTGTGCAAACTGCTTCATATTCTAACATCATATGGGGGGGGGGTTACATAGAAACCACCATATCTCTTGAAAGTGCAAAAAGACACATGAAAAACAAAGCAGAAGGGGAAACAGTATTGAAGCAATAACATACTGCCTCCTACTGAAGAAAATACTGCTGTTTGACCGCTACTGAAGTAGTGAGTGGCTTCACATTCCTTAAAGGAGTGATGACATGACAGTTAAAAACTAGTTTATGTTGTTGGCATTACTGTATATGTAAATACTCCAAAAAAAACGGCATTTTTTACAGCGGAGTATTGTTTTGAAACGCCAGACCTCACTTCCTCAGTAATACAGTTGGGTCCGGTGATGATATGGAGCTTTACCCGGAGACCACGTTGACTTAATTTTGATTGGCTACACCTTATTTGGCTATGACCTTATTTCGAGAATCTAGGTCAAGCTGCGGTCAGACTTTGCTAAAGGCTAACTGCTAGCAACATGGGCACTTCGGACAGTGAGCTACGTTTATCAGACAAGACAGCATTTAGAAAATAAATAAACTTACAGGTAATGACAAGGTTGTGGTCGCCTCCCTCAGTGTTGCTGCAGAAGTTTGCTTTTAAATCCATTTGTTTGAAAACCCAGACCTGACTGCAGAGAAGTTACTACTTGCTCCATACACGCATCTGAATCAGACAGGGAGGGGAGGGGGAGTGGACGGTGCAGACCGTTAGGAGAGAGAGAGGGGGGCACTGTTTACCTGATAGTGTGCTCTTATTGGAGCAATTAAATTACGTAGAATGATAGAACTACGTAGAATGATAGCCTGCTGTCTGATTCAACTGTTTCTGAGCAGAGAGACAAAGCTGGCAGACCATAAACAGGAACTTTGATTCTCACTCTGGACATTCACATGGCCTCATCAGTGCACAACAGATCATTTTATACAACCAAAACCCCAGAAAAGTGAAATTGATGTCATGGCACCTTTAAACAACTTCAGAAGACATATTGTGTGGTGGTGGAACAGATAAAATTTAATTTTTCTAGAACAGTCAGATTATTAGTCTGCAATGACAAGAAAAGAAAAAAGAGACAGACTGCTGACCGAGGAAATACAAAAGGTGCATTAAAAATTGTTCAAATCGATTAAAAAAGATGGATGGATGGATGGATGGATGGATGGATGGATGGATGGATGGATGGATGGATGGATGGATGGATGATCAGATGGATGGATGGATGGATGGATGGATGGATATGCGGATGGATGGATGGAAGTTGGTTGGATGATCAGATGGATGGATGGATGGATGGATGGATGGATGAATGGAGGTTGGATGAAAAGATGGATGGATGGATGGATGGATGGATGGATGGATGGATGGATGGATGGATGGATTGATGGATAAAAAGATGGATCATCAGTTGGATGGGTGAATAGACAGATGACCAGATGGATGGATGGATGAACAGATTACCAGATAGAGAGACAGATGACCAGATGGATGGATGGATGGATGGATGGATGGATGGATGGATGGATAGATCATCAGTTGGATGGATGAACAGATGACCAGATGGATGGATGGATGATCAGATGGATGGATGGGTGGACGGATGATGAATCATCGGAAGGATGGATAGGTGGATGGATGGACAGACGGACAGACGGACGGATGGGTTGCTGCCAGATCAGTATAAAAAACCATCTTTATCTGTTCCAGTTCTGAGAGAAATGTCTGAAATGAATACACAGAGACATCAGATAAAAGCTGTCCTCATTTATTGGGACTTTGTTGGAAAAAAAATGGAAATGGTTACAAGTGATGGTTAAATCTTGCCTACATTATTGCTCATGATTTTAAATTAATTTAATTCTATGAATATTGATATTTGTCAACATACAGAAATTCAGACTCTTTCCCTCTCTCCTCCTCTTCTTCTTGTATTTCTTGCAGGTATGTGGTGTTTGATAATGGGACACTGTACTTCAATGATGTGGGTATTCCAGAAGAAGGAGACTATACCTGCTATGCAGAGAACCAGCTTGGCAAAGATGAGATGAAGATCAGAGTTCGGGTGAAGGGGGTAACTTCCTCCCCACAAATCCAGCATAAGGACCAAAAGACTGTCCGGGTTTTCTACAGCGAGACAGTTACGCTGCAGTGTAATGCCAAGGGTGAACCAAAACCGGTCATCACTTGGATTTCCCCAACAAAGAAAGTGATTTCTCCAGCATTAGACAAATACCAGATCCTGGACGATGGAACGTTGGTTGTTCAGAAGGTTCAACGTTTTGATGGAGGTAACTACACTTGCATGGCTAGGAACAATGCTGGGCAAGACCATAAAATTACCAGGCTGGAGGTCTTGGTAACACCTCCAGTAATCAATGGATTAACAGGAGCCACCAATGTCATCAGAGTGACTGCAGTTGAGGATAAACCAAAGCTGGTGGACTGTGTAGCAAAGGGAATCCCCGTGCCTCGCATTATGTGGACCCTGCCGGGAAATGTGATCCTTCCCGCACCGTACTACAGCAACAGAATGACCGTTCATCTCAACGGTACCTTGGAAATCCGATTGCCCAAGAAGACCGACTCAGGACAACTGGCTTGCGTTGCTCGCAATGAGGGAGGCGAGGTCAGGCTTGTGGTTAACTTGGACGTGAAGGAAGCTGTCCAAATGTCACAAACGAGAGGTCCAAGAGCAGACAGCTTCTTACTCACAGTGGGGAACACCATGACTTTAAATTGCTCTTTCGAGGGCTCAACCCTACCTCATCCTACCTGGATCCTACCAAATGGTACACCTTTGCATGGTGGTGTTCGCTTTTCTAAGTTTTTCCACCGACTTGATGGCTCTTTGGTCATTAGCAACCCATCTGTTGCTGAGGCAGGTCTGTATCGCTGTCTGGGCCATAGCTCTGGAGGTCTTGTAGAGCACAGAATCACTCTGTCCCCAGGGATAAAGCCAGAGATTAGCAACAGATACATCTCTCCTGTCAACATCATGAATGGAGAAACACTATTGCTTCACTGTCAAACCACTGGGGAGCCACTCAGACTAACATGGACCCTTCCCACTGGTGTCATCTTGAACAGACCACAGAGAGCTGGACGATATGCTATACTACCCAACGGGACACTTTCCATCCGACAGGTATCAGTCTATGATCGAGGACCCTATGTTTGCAGAGCTGCTAATGAGTATGGAAGCTCTCTGCTGCCTGTATCTGTAACTGTAATCGCACACCCACCACGGATTACCAGCGGGCCCCCCTCTGTGACTTACGTGAAACATGGAGTTGCTATTCAGCTGAATTGTGCAGCAACTGGAATCCCTCAAGTGGAGGTGGCATGGGAAACCCCAGATAAAACCCGCTTGGTTGCCAGTGCACAACCACGCCTTTTTGGAAATAAGTATCTCCACCCACAAGGTTCCCTCATCATCCAGAATCCGACACGCAGGGATGCCGGTGTCTACAGATGCACAGCCAGGAATGCCATTGGCTTAGACTCTAAAGCTACATTTCTTAATGTGTTCTGAAGAACTTCATTGTTTATCAGGATCAATATCCATACTGTATGCCCAAGAAACTGCCTAATTTAAAGCAACAGATGATTATGGTTCGAAATGTAGCAAAAACTACTGTCACAATGATGAAATAACGAGATGACTGAAACCTACAGTGGTACTTTGTGTGTGGATTAGGGGCCTTAGGCTGAGAATATACTTTCTTTTCATTATGCATATGGATTTTGTCATGACAGACTCAAGTATTTTGTGCTTGTTCGAACCTTTGTTTGTAAATGTCCTCGGATATCAACACATGTTCACAAGTTGCAATGTGTGAATCACCGGTAGGGGTAATGTGGGGAGCAATTTAACCAGATGTCAGGTCACAAGATGGACAGCAGTAAAGTTAATGTTAACTTTTGAAGACAAAACGCAGCGTTTTTGGTTCATGGGAGCTGGGTTAAAAAGAAAAAATTGATTGATTTAAATTAATTCAAATGTAATTAATCCAATATTGATTAAACCTGGAGGTTGAGATTTGTAAACATTTCCTTTACCAGTGGCAACAGTGACCTTACTATCGTATGATTTACAGATGCTCTGAAATCTGAGGGTGCGTTCACAATCTGGCAGTTGGTCTGCTTTAAACGGACCATGGTCTGATTCCACTGATAGTCCGCTTCGTTTGGCGCAGGCTGAACACCAACCGTACTCTGGTGTGCACCAAAGAAGCAGACCCTGGTCCGCCTGAAAGCCGGGGGTCTCGGTTCACATGCAAACAGACTATCGGACTATCCAGCGCACCTAATGGAAGTGACTTTTGTCGACCATAATAAAGCTGAAGAAGGACACGTAAAAGGAAGTGGGGTAGATTATCATTTGGGTCGGAGGGAAAACAAAGCAAACAAAGTGTTTGAAGAAGCCGAGGTGAAAACAACAATGAAAAACAACTGGAAAATGTGTCGACAGAGATGGAGTGGGCAAATAATAAGAAGGAGAAATCTTTCAACTCTACTCATGGAGTTTGTTTTTCTTCTTCTTCCTGCTGTTTTATCATTGATCATTGGTGTATCAGGGAGCATAGATTGCCCCCTAGTGGGCAGTTGTTTAAATATGCTGGTTTAACCAGGAGGTTTGGTCCACTTCAGTTACGGCAGTTTGAACACAAACCGTAGCAAAGAAAGGTGTGAAATTTTTCCGAAATCCCACCCAATCAGACCAAGGTCCCGGACTATCCTGGTGTGAATGCACCCTTAGAGTATATACACAGCTGAAAGTTTGCTTGTTTCACTTCTGTCCAAAATCAGCTTTTCTCACCCAGATAATGGCAAATTTAGATTTTCTGCTAACTTTGTCTCTGGACACCTGCACACTAAAAACTTCCCTGCTGGGTTAAAAAGGGACCAACTCATTTCTGAATTACTACTATTACCAAGAAAATTTGTTTTGTTTTGTTTTTGTTTGCTTTTTTACCCAACTTTTGGGTTGAATTTTTGACCCAGAAGTTGAGTCAACAAACCAACAATCCAAATGTCTGTGTTAAATAACCCAGAAATTAGCTGGTCCCTTTTTAACCCAGCAGTTTGACCCAGGAGTTTTTAGTGTGTGGTGATGAAAAATTCTATATGTACCATAAGACTGGAAAACTGTCAGGAATTTCATAAATAATGAGAATAAATGGTTTTTAGTGGATTATATTAACAGCCATGACAAATCATATACACATATTTTTCATTTATCACTGGATTCCACTCACCTGTAAACTATTCAGCAGCTCAGTGCTTCTCACATTAGCAGCTAATGCTAAGATTGTGGGCTCCGTCATGTTTAGCAAACACCAAATGTTTTGAAAATAACAGGAAGTGACATCACTGCGCATACAGTATGTGTCCTCCAAAAGTAATCCAGTAATGGACTGGAATCTTTAAATATTGTATTGAAGAAGTGCACATAAAAGCATCAGATCAGATTATTACAGTAATCTGATTACTCCCAGATATCTGATGACCATCAAGGTCATGTAACGGGCTCATGCTGCGTTCCATTTTCCTCGGAATTGGGAAGTGGGAACTGGGGGGTGACGTCACACCCGACCAACTTGCGTTCCAGCTCACTGGTCGGAAAACCAGTTAGTAGCCTAGCAAGGCAAGGTGTTTGCTAAGGCTATTGCTGTTAGCCGTTGTTGGCACAGCTGGCGTTGTAGTTCACATATACCACATGAAAAATGTGAATTACACTACACTACATCTGTATAAATCAATACTACGTGTACGACTGATTTAATGCAACAAAATATTAGTAAGAAGTGTAAATAAATGAATAACAGGAGCTTCTTAAACTCCTAACACTGGGTGCGGCCATCTTTAAATCTGAACTCGGAGCTGCGAGAGTTGTCCAACTTTCCGAGTGGGAAATCCGACTTCAGGGGACCGTTCCAGGTCCCAGTTCCTACTTGGAATTTCCAACTTCCGAGTTGAAATGGAACGCAGCATCAGTTTTGTATAAAAATAGTTATCTGAGAACATTATAAATATTCTAAAGAAAAATTGGTGTCGTTACATATCTGTGATTGCATCGATTTTGAATCAGATTTAATTGAAATTAAATCAAATCAGGCTGTTTTGAATTGAGTTGAATCAATCGGTAAAATTAGTCATCATACCCAGCCATACAGCTATGATATTGCTGCTGTTGTTTTTCTCTGCCATGATCTAAAACTTAACAAAATGTTACCCTATTCTGTGGTTGCTATGTTTCTTTGACTTTGTTTATACCCTACAAATTCAGCAACTCTATCCAGTCTGACTTCTCTGATGTGCCCCATAGTGGAATCCTTCAGTACAAAGCGTCAATAACTGCGCTGAAGTATGTTCTCTGTCTCAAGCTGATGGTTTGCACACCTTAACGGACCTGGTCCTGTCCTTTCATATGTAACCTTATCTAGGAAGTATCACGTGCATGCATTGTGATTAAGGTCAGGGTGATTTAGATTCATGAAACCAAGGTATCTACTGTAAGTATTGGTATTAAATCTGATTATTAACAGAGTTTCTTACAATGTTTCTGTAGTTAAAGGGGAAGTTAGTTTTTTTTTTCAATCTGGACCTATTTTCTAGCATGAAATATGTTCATTTACTCACCCAGACAGCTTTGTTGCAACTTGAATTCCTTTGGGAGATATATAGATCCACTCAAGATCAGCGTATGTCCAATATAATGGAAGTAATGCGGGCATCCGCGCGCAGCCTCTGTTTTGTTACGAAACATTAATGCCCCCCCCCCCCCCCGTAAGCTCGAAGCGGCTTTTTTGTGGTGATTCGGCCTTACAGACATTTACTTGTTATGGTGTTGCATAATAGTGAAGTCATCAAAGCCGCCGCAGTAAAAATGTCTGTAAATAAGGACAAATCACCACAAAAAGTTGTTGCAAAATGTTTTGTAACAAAACATTGGTGAAATGAAGGAGTTTGTGGCAGATAATGTCTTATTTAGAGGCTGCGTGTGGTTGCTCCATCACTTCCATATATTGGACATACGCTGACCTTAGAGTGGATCTAAATATATACAGGTGAGTAAATGAATGTATTTCATGCCAGAAAATAGGTCCAGATTGAAAAAGAAAGAACTTCCCCTTTAAATCTATAAAGCTGGTAGAAGTGGGCTTTATACTTTACAGATTTAGTCATAGTGACTACGATACTGTGAGTAAATGCTAACAGATCTGAACCCACACAAAGCTGTTACTCATTAGGGATGTAAAAATCCATTGACGTACACAGACACATTAATTTAATCAACAACAATCAAACATCATTGATCACAACTGAAAATATGTTTCAAGCATGGATACGTTTTGCAGGAAAAAACATGTGGAATTGTCTTTGTTTGCTTTAGTCAACAACCAAAAATGTCTAATTTTAATTGGACAGGAAAAATGCGCCATCCAAAGGTGTTGTATGTGACTAAATAGGACAGTTTGCATCATATCCTGCTTTAATGACAACAAATATAGTTTATTCTATCAGTTTTCTTTTGCATGATGTAACTTTTTTAAATGTCTTATCGGGCTCAGGAATAAAATTATATTTTGATATTTTAGCTGGTTTTGTGAGTTTATATGAATGGAAGTTGAGGCAGATAGCTGCCCTTTCTTTTCCTGGTTCTGAGGTTTTCCTCTCCACTGTCGCCTTGTGCATCTCAGCACGGAGGACTGAATCAAAGAGAAGATTTGACACAATACATTGGTTTTCATAGCAATTTCATAATAGATTTGTTTAAATTCATAATTTATGAACAAGCCCAGTACTCTTGCTGTCAGACAGTATCCAGAACAGTGTGTTCCTTAGTTGTTGTTATTAGACGAAGGCTTGTATTCATAATAAATGCCTTCATCTAAAAAAAAAAACTAATAATATTAGATGCTAAAGGTAAGAACCTAGAAACCTTAAATCAGTGTGTTCATATTTCATGACTCAGGGAAAAGGCAAACAAAACCATGCGCTTCCATCTTTCTTGTGGCAGAAAATAAAAACTTCAACCATTCAGAGTAACGTTTTATACTGTTACACCTCATGGAGCTTTTGATTTCACATTGTTTAACAGCGCATAAACCAAACTGCTCGAATGATATAAATTAGGCTTCGAAAATGTTTGCTTTTTACCTCACATTTATGTGAGTAACTGCACTCTAAGAATAGATTGGTTCAACCAATCTGGTTGGTAGTTACAGGATGTGTCCGACCAATCTTTTGGTTGTCTTAACCAAAAAGATTGGTTAGATTACCAATATTTTGGTCCAAGTGACCAATACTGGTCACTTGGACCAAAATATCAGTTAAAAAATTGTTTAATCTAACCAATCATTTGGTTAAAACAACTAAAAGATTAGCAGGACACATAACTACCAATCAGAATGGTCAAATTAACCAATCTATTTTTAGGGTGTGGCTATGTTGTCAATATAATTGTTCTTTTACACACGACTTTTCTAGTCTGTTACGCTTCTTACCAGATGATTCCACTAGGGGGCGCAAAGGAGAATTTAACAACAGTTATAGGCCCATTTATGCTGTTTACTAAATTTTGAATTTTGTCATGGAAATGTCCATTTTTTTTGCCAATATCTACCCTGTGACCTAACATCCGCCCCTACATGGCCTACCGACGGTTACTCACGTACTGCAGCTTGCAAGCATGTTAACAGATAAAGCTTTAAACTAACACAAAATATGTGAGGTTGTTATGATAAGCACACATGCACACTATTAAGAGTAAGCATTTTCTCGGATTAAGTGCCAATTTGATGGCAGTATCCACTGACTGAAATATAAAAGGTGATAAAGAAAAAAAAAACCTTGCATCCAATTCTTCAATGTTGCATCTTCAGTGGAAACTAGGTTGAATTTATATGATGTATGAAGAATAGGCATAAGCAGATTCCCACAGTTAGACGAGGAGGGACAGCTGCATCTCTACAACAATCTGGACCAGTTTACCACAACTGGGACAAAGCATTTCCCTGCGTGCCTGGGAGTTTAGGCACTGGAAACCAACACCAGAAGGCCGATCTTTTCCGCTTTTCCTTCATTCCAGTGTTTCTTCTGACAATGACTGATAATGTCAAGCTGTAAAACAGAAAAGAAGTGCATAACTTTTCATTTTCCAAATAAAAATGATTGTTTTAGTTAATCAGGGAAATTGAATTCACCTGTTAATGTGTTTCGTCTGTCATAATTACCCTCCTGAAGTGATTCCTTTGTTTCCAGTTTGATCATTTAGTAACAGCTTCCTGTCCACAGCAGGATGCAGCATCTGCAACATGCTGACAACGTCCTATGAATTATTTGTCTATAACAGACTGTGGTGCACAGCAATAAGTCATATTTAAATCATTTTATTTTAATGCTGAGGTTTGAAAGAAGAAGTAAAGATGATGACTCAACATAGCGAATGCATAACTGAGAGGCTAAGATTAAAAAAGTTTTGGTTTTAGAGAGCTGAGCATGGCAAATAAGACAGAGAAAATCCTCCATTTAGCCCTGTGGAAGAAGGAAGTAGGTCACTGTTACTCTTAAAGACCAGAAATGAGGAATCGTCACTCTGGGAATCCAGCCACGGTCTCCTCTTCTAGAGAGAAGAAACATCTGGAGCTGTGAGGAAATCCCCCGTTAGCTCATCACATTCAGCCAGACATCGTTCGACGTTAAAAGCCTGTGTCTCTTTGTTTAATCTGGCAGTCATCGTTACAGTCAGCTGCACTGCGCCGCTTCATCTTCCACCTTCATGTCCGGCAGCCTCCCTTCGTGCAGATGAAGTCAACATTTTCCAACCTGAGACCCAATGAGGCTGCACTGATGCACGCTTGTGGATCAGTTTGCTGTTGTGCTGCGGAGCTTGACTGTTGTTGACCCGTAACCTTCCCCAGTACAGCTGGAAACCCTCACATCTTGTGCCCAGCTGTTCTCCTCCTTCATGTGTGGCTGCAGCAGTGATGCCAAGCTGCAGGATGGTTGTAGTTTGTATTCACAGCTGCGTTCCGGCGGCTCAGATGCTCGAACCAGGTCCTCCGCTCAAACCATTTACATGCATCGCTGCCGGGTTGATGAGCATCCTCCTTCAGGATGAGGAGATTTGTGTGTCAACGTGCTGTGATATTTGGATGACACACTGTGCTGCGGCTGATTGACAAATCAAAAACAGTATGAAGGAGCTGTGGGTTTGGGGAGTTTGTGTCCTGCTGCTACACGATCGATAAATCTGAACATCAAGGCTTATAATGTCAGAGCAGAAGAGGAACTGAGTGTGACAGATGTAGCCTGCACCACCAGAACACAGGCTGCTTTCTTGTAAAATAAAGTTAGCATGTGCATGTTAATGGTAATGAGAGTGGCAGGGGTTAGCTCCATTTTAGCTAACCCCCATGTGTTAGCTCAGGGTTTAGCTCAGTGCTAATCTCAGTTAGCTTAGGGGTTAGCTCAGTGCGTATCCCAGTAAGCTTAGGAGTTATGGTGCATTCGATTTAGCTCCATTTTAGCTAACCCCCTTTAACCATGTGTTAGCTCAGGGTTTTGCTCAGTGCTAATCACAGTTAGCTTAGGAGTTATGGTGCATTCGATTTGAACTCGGAAGTCGGAAAATCTGACTTCCCAGTTGGAAATACAACCTGAACGCCCGTCGAAGTCGGATTTCCTACTTAGAAACTCGGGGTAGCCCCACCAGCTCCGACTTCTCCCACTAAAGGTGGCTGCACCCATGTCAACACTTATTGAACCCAGTAATAAACATTCATATTTATCCAAACGTTCATATGTAGTGTAAAGACATCAATGTTGAACGTAGTCATTTGCAACCTCTACCTGTAGACCTAAGTCTGTAAAGTGTGAAAGTGTTTAAAAACATAAAATAGTGCAATATTCGTAAGTTTTATTGCTAAAACTACATAACAGTGGTTTGCCTGTTAAATCCCTTCCTCTGACAACTGAAAACGGGGGTAAACAAAAACAAACAAACCAAAAAACTGAGTTTTGCTCTGTTATGGCTGCTATTCCGTCGGCTTTTATCTACAAGTGTATAACTATTCTTTTTTATTTTCTTTTTTTTAAACTGCATGCCTGAAATTGAACTAATAGGCTACATCCTCATAACTAAACGTGTTATATGAATGACTGTTGAAATGAAGATGCTTGTTTTCCTACTTAGGCATCTAATTATTTTTCAGGACATAATGTAATAGATATAATTCATGTGAATAGACAGAGCTAGCTAAACAAAAAGTTTCCTGGGAGCACCCATACTGCTTTTCCCATTTTCTCCCACTTCAACAACAGGAATGCTCCCAACTCGTATGTGACTTCCGACCTCCAAGGTAAATCGAACGCACCATTCGCTCAGTGCTAATCCCAGTTGGCTCAGGAGTTATGCTGCTTTCCATTTGACGTCAGAAGTCGGAAATTCCCCATTCCAAGTAGAAAGTTTCAACTGAAACGGCCCCCCGCGGTTGGACTTCCGCCTCGGAAAGTCTGAGAATCCTCGCCACCTCTGAGTACAGATTTAAAGATGGCCGTGCCCAGTGTTAGCAGTAGTAGAAGCTCCTGTAATGATGTTTATTTTCACTTCGGACTAAATGTTGTTGCATTTAATCAGTCATACACATAATTTAGGATATGTAGGAGGAAGCTGCTGGAGTTTAATTCCCATTTTTCATGTGAACTAAAATGCCAGCTGTTAACGGCTAATGACAATAGCCTTAGCAAACATGTTGTTTTGCGAGGCTGCTATCTTGTTTTCCTACCAGTGAAGTGGAACGCAGTTTGGTCGGGCATGACATCATCCCCCATTCCCACTTCCCATTTCTGAGGTAAATGGAACGCATGAGGTCTTTACACTGGCTGCCGGTCCATCAGAGAATAGACTTTAAAGTCCTGTTGCTGGTCTATAAAGCTCTGAATGGTTTAGGCCCAAAACACATTAGTGACCTCTAGACCCAGTATGAACCTGCTAGACCCCTCAGGTCATCTGGATCCGGTCTTTTATCAGTTCCCAGAGTCAGAACCAGACATGGAGAAGCTGCGTTCAGCTTCTATGCTCCACATGTCTGGAACAAACTCCCAGAAAGTCTCAGATCAGCTGAAACACTTAGTTTATTTAAATCCAGGCTGAAGACCCACCTGTTCTCAGCTGCATTTACGTAGATTTTATTCAAAAGTTAAAATCCGCACATCTCTGTATTCTCTCTTTTAATCTTAAAAGCTTTTAATTTTGAATCATGCTTCTAATCGTTTTTTTCTCTCCCTTTTGCTTATAATGTTTTATGTAAAGCACTTTGAATTGTTCTGTACATTAAATGTGCTATACAAATAAA
>JALJCO010012190.1:0-37192 GCA_023101725.1 Atherinomorus stipes | reverse complement strand
TAATTCCATCCATCCATCCATCCATCCATCCATCCATCCATCCATCCATCCATCCATCCATCCATCCTTCCATGCATTAATTCCATCCATTCATCCATCCATCCATCCATCCATCCATCCATCCATCCATCCATCCATCCATCCATCCATCCATCCATCCATTCTATTCATATCCATCCATCCATTAATTCCATCTATCTGTCCATCCATCCATCCATCCTTTAATTCCATCCATCATTCATCCATCCATCCATCCATTAATTCCATCCATCCATCCATCCATCCATCCATCCATCCATCCATCCATCCTTCCATCCTTCATTCATCTATCCATCCAGCCATCCATCTGTACATCCATCCATCCACCCATCATCCATCCATTAATTCCATCCATCCATCATCCATCTATCCATCCATCCATCTGCACATCCATCCATTAATTCCATCCATTCATCATTCATCTATTCATCCATCCATTAATTCCATCCATGGGAAACGGTAAATGGGCTGTACTTATATAGCGCTTTTCCAGTCGTACTAACTGCTCAAAGCGCTTTACACTACATATCACATTCACCCAGTCACACACACATTCAAACCCCCATAGACACATCGGGAGGCAACTTGGGGTTCAGTGTCTTGCCCAAGGACACTTCAGCATGTAGTCTGGGAAGCCTGGAATCGATCCCACAACCCTCCGGTTGAAAGATGACTGCTGTCCATCCATCATCCATCTATCCATCCATCCATCCATCCATCCATCCATCCATCCATCCATCTATCCATCCATCCATCCATCCATCCATCCATCCATCCATCCATCCATCCATCCATCCATCCAGAGAGATGGAGCGTGGTCTGTGATGGAGCTCTATTATGTCAGAGGATTAAAAATCAGTCTTGACTGAACTGTAGACTGCATCATGTTACTGAGCTCAATAAACGTAACCTATGTGTCGGGTCAGGTTACCATGGTAACGTCCCTCCTGCTGCCGCCACCGTGGCTCTGAGCACGCTCAGTGGTGCAGGTGGAGTGTGGGAAGCTGTGCAGCAGGCAGCCCCCTCTGAACACCAGCACTCCCAGTAAAGCTGCAGGGATAATCTGTGTGGTCTGTGATCAGAGCTGAGTGTTCGCTGGTGGTCGTCGTGGTGTCGGCTGGTCGCAGCTTTGCTGGGTAGAAACACTCCAGCGCTCCGCGGTGTCCGTGGCAACGGATTACAGACAACCAGAGAACAGAAACTCAACCTAAGAGCATCTGATGAATCCAACCAGGCCTCCAACCGAATCTCTCACATCGGCCTTTTGTGTGTTTACATCCCATAATTCCAGACATTTCTTTCTCTTCGTCTGGTTTAATTAAAGGGAAACTGCCTGTAGAAGCAAAAATGATGTAAATGAATGTATGAACAGATGTTAGTGGGATTTACACCAGATCAACACAGCCAGAAATTTGTCACTGGGTTGCCTTAAGTAGATAATATATATTTATATGATATATATTCCAACTGAAGAAATGAAGAAAAGACGAAACAGAGGCGAAGCGGAGATAAAGCTGCGATGAAACGAAATGATGATGTAGCAGCGATGAACAGCTACGAAACAGCTACGAAGCAACGATGAAACGTGACGACGCTGCGATAAAACGGCGGGGAGGAAAAATCATTTTCCACGGACAACTCGAGCTTTTCCAGGACATTTTACTCTTTTTCTCATTTTCCATGTGTTTTCCATGACTGGAAAAATGTTCAATCATTTTCCAGATTTTCCAGAACGCGTGGGAACCCTGCAAAAGTCTCCCCTCCCTGAACCCGGCTGTCATTTCACATCTGTTAATGGTCTTTCTTTTTTTTTTTTTAAACATTTATTAGAACAGTGTCCTTGACAAAGTCTCACACTATGATATACAGAAATTCAAATCGGTACCGAACTCCCGGAATACCAAAGACATTCAAATAGCAAACAGGTGAGGGGGATAATCTTAGCAAGTCTAGTTAGTTCCATAATAATAAAACATAAAACAGAGAAATTCATCTAACTCAGTTGAACAGAGTCGATATTCTTACTTGTATAAATACCTTATAACATGTCCCCATTTTGTAAGATACAGTTTTGGTGTCTGTGTTTGTGTTCAAATCTCGGGACGCTGGCAATCAAATCTTGTTCTGAAATGGCGCGATAACTCGCGTCCCCCACTGGTGTTTTGATGCGAGTTATTGTGCAATTTTAGAGCGAGGGTTTGATTTCAGCGTCCCAGATTTGGACACAGACACCAAAACAAATAGCAATCTCCAGGTAATGTAGATACTTTGGTGGGTTCATGATTTCTTGCGTCAAAACATGATGGGGGGACACGAGTTATTGTGAGATTTTTCTAAACCCTGCAATAATTCACGTCAAAAACATGCTGCGGGACGCAAATTATTATGTGATTTTCAAAATCGCACCAAAACTCATATCAAAATACTGGTGGGAGACGTGAGATATCGCGCGATTTTCGAAATCACGCAATACGTCATGTCAAAACACACTGGGGGACGCAAATTATTGTGCGATTTTCCAAATCACGCGATAAGTCATGTCAAAACACTGGTGGGGGACGTGAGTTATCGGGCGGTTTTCGATATGCGTTAACTTGCGTCAAAACACGATTTAAATCACGCGATAACTAGCGTCAAGACATGGTGTGGAACGTAAGTTGTCACGATATTTTTGAAATCACGTGATAACTTGCGTCAAAACACAATGGAGGACGCGAATTATAGCGCAATTTTCTAAATCACCAAACAACTAATGTTAAAACACCGGTGGGGGACATGATTTATTGTGTGATTTTTGAAATCATGTCATATATCGCATCAAAGCACGATGGCGGATGCGATTTTTTTTGCGCGATTAATGAAATCACGCAACAACTCACGTCAAAACACTGGTGGCGGACGCGATTAATTGCGCAATTTTTTAAATGACGCTACAACTCGCATCAAGACATGGTGTGGGATGTGAGTTATCGTGAGATTTTCGAAATCACGCGATAACTTGCGTCAAAACATGATGGGGACGTGAATTATCGCAAAATTTTCTAAATCACGCGATAAGTCGTGTCAAAACACGATAGGGTACGAGAATTATTGTGAGATTTTCAAAACCATGGGATAAAAAACTTTTTCACAGCATGAAATTGCGATTAATTGGGAGGAGAAATATTGATGCATTTGTTATACACACCTGCTCCGGCACGAAATTACGAAGATGCAAGAACAAACTGGCACCTGTTATTCCAGAGTAACGTGAGCACGTGCAGCAGTGACGGAGGGAGAGGCGGCTGCAAAGAAACTTCTGGATGCTGAAAAACAGCTGATCTCACCGTGGGGATGCCAGATACGGATCTTAAATACAACACCTGTAGCTAATAACCTGGAGCGGCTACAAATGTAGGGAAACAATGCTACTTCTCTGATTGGTGGTTTATGTATCTGTCGGATACGAATATTAAGAAAATTGACCTCAGTTCGAAAAAATAAACGTCGCAAAATCGAAGGATGGAATTTTGTCACTGATGTGAACGCTCCCGTTGACTTGACATTAATTTGATTAAAGCTGTTGCCGTGCAAATCTTTTGTATGAAATATTAGGAGTAGGTGTGTAAAGGCCTTAATTCGTGTCAAAACACGATGGGGGACGCAAGTTATCGCGTGATTTCCGAAATCATGCTAGAACTCGATGGGGGACGCAAGTTATTGCATGATTTTCAAAATCATGTGAGAACTCGTGTCAAAACACGATGGGGGGTAGCGAGTTATCACGTAATTTCCGAAATCATGCAAGAACTCACGTCAAAACACGATGGGGGATGCGAGTTATCGAGCCATTTTCGGAACGAGATTTGATTTCCAGCGTCCCGAGATTTGGACACAGGCACCAAAACAAAGCAATCTCCAGGTAATGTAGATACTTTGGTTCATGTCTCCTCTTTCGTATGATGTCGGACATCATTAGCTGGGCTGCTAGCTGCTGCTAGGCTGCTGCCCGGATAAATACTGGATTACTGGAACCGGAATACCGGAACTATCTGGATTATTCCTTTCTGCATCACTCACATATAAAAGGACAGATGAAAACATTCCCCCAGGTTCAAAATAAGAGAAATTCTCCTTTACAATGTTGCTTATTTATTTCTGGACGTTTGAATTTTTGGAACTTCATTAGAATATTTTCTCTTGAAAGATGACAGCTGATTTAATTAGAAATCCTTACTAATCAACTCTCTGGTGGCTTTGTGATTGGCAAAGACTCATAACAGTATTTAATCATCATGAGAATATTAGTTCATAGAGAAGCTGTGAGCGGGCAGTTCGCAGCATTCCTTCAGAGGCAGTTGTGTTCATCCTGGATCAGCGTAGAGTTTATTTTAGCTGCTGTCATGTCACCAGCGTGACGTCTGCATCCAGGGAACATGAAAACCAGACAGAACAGAAGAGCTGGAGGAGCTGAGGCGAGGACTGGCTCAGGGAGAGGCTAAAAGCACATCTCCATCTCAGGTTTATATGATTACAGCTGCTGGTGTCGCTCCGTGAAGCTGCTCCGTGACTTCAAACACCAAACTATAACTGCAACAGTGCAACAACAGACATGAAAACACACACAAGCAGCATCTTCTGAGGAGGAGGACTTGGTCTTTGAAAGATGAATGAAAAGAGGCCAGAGTCTTAACAAGCTGATGGGGGGGGGGGGGGTCCTCGGGGCAGATGAGACTGAACCAGACCCTTTTGTTGCGTTGCATCAGCCTCATGCTCACACAGAAAACAGAAAACACAAAGCTTTCAAAGAAAATGGCCGCAGAACTGCAGAGAAAAGCGAAGGACCGTCAGCTGTTGAGGAGCTTTGTACCATCAGAGGAGGTCTTTGATCTGTTCAGAGAGCATCAGATGATGGCTACACTGCAAAAACGCAAATCTTACCAAGGATATTTTTCTCATTTCTAGTCAACATATCTCATCACACTCAAAAGAAGACCAAATTGCTTAAAAAGAGACATTTCGGTAAGATATAATATCTTGTTTCAAGAAATCTTATTGAGAAAATTTTGCTTGTTTTATTAGCAGATTTTTTTGCGTATTACAAGCAAAAAAGAAAAGCAAACAAAAAACAACAACAAAAAAAAGCTTCTTTTTTTGCCCTAAAACAAGATCTTATGTCTCTCACTTAAATGTTTCTCTATAGGTACTTTTGTCTTATTTTGGGTGTGATGAGATATTTTGACTAAAAATCAGAAAAATAAACCTGCTAAGATTTGAGTGTTTGCAGTGTATCTCCGTGGTAATGCTCTGCAGAAGGTGAACGGATGAGACAAAAACTGTCTGTCGGTCTGATGAGACCGCGGTAAATCCCCGATCCCTAACCGGTCTGATGAGACCACAGTAAATCCTGATCCTAACCGGTCTGACGAGACCATGGCAAATCCTGATCCTAACCGGTCTGATGAGACCGCGGTAAATCCTGATCCTAACCGGTATGATGAGACTGCGAAAAATCCTGATCCTAACCGGTCTGACGAGATCACGGTAAATCCTGATCATAACCGGTCTGACGAGACCACGGTAATTCCTGATCATAACCGGTCTGACGAGACCACGGTAAATCCCGATCATAACCGGTCTCGCACAAGACCACGGTAAATCCCGATCCTATCCGGTCTGACGGGACCGCGGTAAATCCCCTGATCATAACCGGTCTGATGAGACCACGGTAAATCCTAATCCTAAGCAGTCTGACGAGATCGCGGTAAATCCTGATCATAACCGGTCTGACGAGACCACGGTAAATCCTAATCCTAAGCAGTCTGACGAGACCGCGGTAAATCCCGATCATAACCGGTCTGACGAGACCGCGGTGAATCCTGATCATAACCGGTCTCACGAGACCACGGTAAATCCCGATCCTAACCGGTCTGACGAGACCGCGGTAAATCCTGATCATAACCGGTCTGATGAGACCACGGTAAATCCTAATCCTAAGCAGTCTGACGAGATCGCGGTAAATCCTGATCATAACCGGTCTGACGAGACCACGGTAAATCCTAATCCTAAGCAGTCTGACGAGACCGCGGTAAATCCCGATGATAACCGGTCTGACGAGACCACGGTAAATCCCGATCATAACCGGTCTGACGAGACCACGGCAAATCCTAATCCTAAGCAGTCTGACGAGACCGCGGTAAATCCTGATCATAACCGGTCTGGCGAGACCACGGTAAATCCTAATCCTAAGCAGTCTGACGAGACCGCGGTAAATCCTGATCATAACCGGTCTGACGAGACCACGGTAAATCCTGATCCTAACCGGTCTGACGAGACCGCGGTAAATCTGATCATAACCGGTATGACGAGACCGCGGTAAATCCTGATCCTAACCGGTCTGATGAGACCCGCGGTAAATCTGATCATAACCGGTCTGACGAGACCACGGTAAATCCCGATCATAACCGGTCTGACGAGACCGCGGTAAATCCCGATCCTAACCGGTCTGACGAGACCGCGGTAAATCCTGATCATAACCGGTCTGACGAGACCGCGGTAAATCCCGTTCATAATCGGTTTGACGAGACCACGGTAAATCCCGATCATAACCGGTCTGACGAGACCGCGGTAAATCCCGATCCTAACCGGTCTGACGAGACCGCGGTAAATCCTGATCATAACCGGTCTGACCAGGCCGCGGTAAATCCAGATCCTTGCGTGTCTGATGCGACCTTCGTAAATCCTGATCCTTACCGGTCTGACGAGACCACGGTAAATCCCGATCATAACCGGTCTGACGAGACCACGGTAAATCCCGATCATAACCGGTCTGACGAGACCACGGTAAATCCTAATCCTAAGCAGTCTGACGAGACCGCGGTAAATCCCGATGATAACCGGTCTGACGAGACCACGGTAAATCCCGATCATAACCGGTCTGACGAGACCACGGCAAATCCTAATCCTAAGCAGTCTGACGAGACCGCGGTAAATCCTGATCATAACCGGTCTGACGAGACCACGGTAAATCCTAATCCTAAGCAGTCTGACGAGACCGCGGTAAATCCTGATCATAACCGGTCTGACGAGACCACGGTAAATCCTGATCCTAACCGGTCTGACGAGACCGCGGTAAATCCTGATCATAACCGGTATGACGAGACCGCGGTAAATCCTGATCCTAACCGGTCTGATGAGACCGCGGTAAATCCTGATCATAACCGGTCTGACGAGACCACGGTAAATCCCGATCATAACCGGTCTGACGAGACCGCGGTAAATCCCGATCCTAACCGGTCTGACGAGACCGCGGTAAATCCTGATCATAACCGGTCTGACGAGACCGCGGTAAATCCCGTTCATAATCGGTTTGACGAGACCACGGTAAATCCCGATCATAACCGGTCTGACGAGACCGCGGTAAATCCCGATCCTAACCGGTCTGACGAGACCGCGGTAAATCCTGATCATAACCGGTCTGACCAGGCCGCGGTAAATCCAGATCCTTGCGTGTCTGATGCGACCTTCGTAAATCCTGATCCTTACCGGTCTGACGAGACCACAGTAAATCCTGATCCTAACCGGTCTGACGAGACCATGGCAAATCCTGATCCTAACCGGTCTGATGAGACCGCGGTAAATCCTGATCCTAACCGGTATGATGAGACTGCGAAAAATCCTGATCCTAACCGGTCTGACGAGATCACGGTAAATCCTGATCATAACCGGTCTGACGAGACCACGGTAATTCCTGATCATAACCGGTCTGACGAGACCACGGTAAATCCCGATCATAACCGGTCTCACAAGACCACGGTAAATCCCGATCCTATCCGGTCTGACGAGACCGCGGTAAATCCTGATCATAACCGGTCTGATGAGACCACGGTAAATCCTAATCCTAAGCAGTCTGACGAGATCGCGGTAAATCCTGATCATAACCGGTCTGACGAGACCACGGTAAATCCTAATCCTAAGCAGTCTGACGAGACCGCGGTAAATCCCGATCATAACCGGTCTGACGAGACCGCGGTGAATCCTGATCATAACCGGTCTCACGAGACCACGGTAAATCCCGATCCTAACCGGTCTGACGAGACCGCGGTAAATCCTGATCATAACCGGTCTGATGAGACCACGGTAAATCCTAATCCTAAGCAGTCTGACGAGATCGCGGTAAATCCTGATCATAACCGGTCTGACGAGACCACGGTAAATCCTAATCCTAAGCAGTCTGACGAGACCGCGGTAAATCCCGATGATAACCGGTCTGACGAGACCACGGTAAATCCCGATCATAACCGGTCTGACGAGACCACGGCAAATCCTAATCCTAAGCAGTCTGACGAGACCGCGGTAAATCCTGATCATAACCGGGTCTGACGAGACCACGGTAAATCCTAATCCTAAGCAGTCTGACGAGACCGCGGTAAATCCTGATCATAACCGGTCTGACGAGACCACGGTAAATCCTGATCCTAACCGGTCTGACGAGACCGCGGTAAATCCTGATCATAACCGGTATGACGAGACCGCGGTAAATCCTGATCCTAACCGGTCTGATGAGACCGCGGTAAATCCTGATCATAACCGGTCTGACGAGACCACGGTAAATCCCGATCATAACCGGTCTGACGAGACCGCGGTAAGTCCCGATCCTAACCGGTCTGACGAGACCGCGGTAAATCCTGATCATAACCGGTCTGACGAGACCGCGGTAAAGGGGGGGGGGGGGGGGGGGGGGTCCCGTTCATAATCGGTTTAGACGAGACCACGGTAAATCCCGATCATAACCGGTCTGACGAGACCGCGGTAAATCCGATCCTAACCGGTCTGACGAGACCGCGGTAAATCCTGATCATAACCGGTCTGACCAGGCCGCGGTAAATCCAGATCCTTGCGTGTCTGATGCGACCTTCGTAAATCCTGATCCTTACCGGTCTGACGAGACCACGGTAAATCCCGATCATAACCGGTCTGACGAGACCACGGTAAATCCCGATCATAACCGGTCTGACGAGACCACGGTAAATCCTAATCCTAAGCAGTCTGACGAGACCGCGGTAAATCCCGATGATAACCGGTCTGACGAGACCACGGTAAATCCCGATCATAACCGGTCTGACGAGACCACGGCAAATCCTAATCCTAAGCAGTCTGACGAGACCGCGGTAAATCCTGATCATAACCGGTCTGACGAGACCACGGTAAATCCTAATCCTAAGCAGTCTGACGAGACCGCGGTAAATCCTGATCATAACCGGTCTGACGAGACCACGGTAAATCCTGATCCTAACCGGTCTGACGAGACCGCGGTAAATCCTGATCATAACCGGTATGACGAGACCGCGGTAAATCCTGATCCTAACCGGTCTGATGAGACCGCGGTAAATCCTGATCATAACCGGTCTGACGAGACCACGGTAAATCCCGATCATAACCGGTCTGACGAGACCGCGGTAAATCCCGATCCTAACCGGTCTGACGAGACCGCGGTAAATCCTGATCATAACCGGTCTGACGAGACCGCGGTAAATCCGTTCATAATCGGTTTGACGAGACCACGGTAAATCCCGATCAGCAACCGGTCTGACGAGACCGCGGTAAATCCCGATCTAACCGGTCTGACGAGACCGCGGTAAATCCTGATCATAACCGGTCTGACCAGGCCGCGGTAAATCCAGATCCTTGCGTGTCTGATGCGACCTTCGTAAATCCTGATCCTTACCGGTCTGACGAGACCACGGTAAATCCCGATCATAACCGGTCTGACGAGACCACGGTAAATCCCGATCATAACCGGTCTGACGAGACCGCGGTAAATCCAGATCATAACCGGTCTGATGAGACCGCGGTAAATCCCGATCATAACCGGTCTGACGAGACCGCGGTAAATCCCGATCATAACCGGTCTGACGAGACCGCGGTAAATCCCGATCATAACCGGTCTGATGAGACCGCGGTAAATCCCGATCCTAACCGGTCTGATGAGACCACGGTAAATCCTGATCCTAACCGGTCTGACGAGAACATGGCAAATCCTGATCCTAACCGGTCTGACGAGAACATGGCAAATCCTGATCCTAACCGGTCTGATGAGACCATGGCAAATCCTGATCCTAACCGGTCTGATGAGACTGCGAAAAATCCTGATCCTAACCGGTCTGACGAGATCACGGTAATTCCTGATCATAACCGGTCTGACGAGACCACGGTAAATCCCGATCATAACCGGTCTCACAAGACCACGGTAAATCCCGATCCTATCCGGTCTGACGAGACCGCGGTAAATCCTGATCATAACCGGTCTGATGAGACCACGGTAAATCCTAATCCTAAGCAGTCTGACGAGATCGCGGTAAATCCTGATCATAACCGGTCTGAAGAGACCACGGTAAATCCTAATCCTAAGCAGTCTGACGAGACCGCGGTAAATCCCGATCATAACCGGTCTGACGAGACCGCGGTAAATCCTGATCATAACCGGTCTCACGAGACCACGGTAAATCCCGATCCTAACCGGTCTGACGAGACCGCGGTAAATCCTGATCATAACCGGTCTGATGAGACCACGGTAAATCCTAATCCTAAGCAGTCTGACGAGATCACGGTAAATCCTGATCAGAACCGGTCTGACGAGACCATGGTAAATCCTAATCCTAAGCAGTCTGACGAGACCGCGGTAAATCCCGATCATATCCGGTCTGACGAGACCGCGGTAAATCCTGATCATAACCGGTCTCACGAGACCACGATAAATCCCGATCCTAACCGGTCTGACGAGACCGCGGTAAATCCTGATCCTAACCGGTCTAATGAGACCGCGGTAAATCCTGATCATAACCGGTCTGACGAGACCACGGTAAATCCCGATCATAACCGGTCTGACGAGACCGCGGTAAATCCCGATCCTAACCGGTCTGACGAGACCGCGGTAAATCCTGATCATAACCGGTCTGACCAGGCCGCGGTAAATCCAGATCCTTGCGTGTCTGATGCGACCTTCGTAAATCCTGATCCTTACCGGTCTGACGAGACCACGGTAAATCCCGATCATAACCGGTCTGACGAGACCACGGTAAATCCCGATCCTAACCCTGTAAGTTCTGTTTGAGGAGCCGAAAGGGACACCACCACAGCAGGAGAACCCAGGTCTGAGGAAGAACCCCCTTCCAGACCAGACTGATGGGTGCCAGCTAGCATGTCTGACTGCAGTCCTAAACATGGATTAATCCAGGTCTGGGTTTTTGAACAAATGGATGAAAACAAAAACTTCTGCAGCAACACTGAATGAGGCGACCTTGACGTTGTCATCACCTGTAAATTTGTTTATTCTCTAAACACTGTTTTGTCTGATAAACATCGTTCACCGTCTGAAGTGTCAATGATGCTAACAGATAGCCTTTAGAAGATGACTTCGTTTTTCTAAATAAGGTCTTAACCAATCAGAGTAAAGGCAACCTGGTCTCCGGGCAGATCATTTCATTCGCCAACCCTTTTACCTAGGAGGGAAATCCAACACCCCGCTGCAAAAAGTGATTCTTCTTTGGAGAAGTGATATTTTCCACAGTATCAGCTCGGTAGAGTCTTTCAGCCGAGTTTCTCCCCTTTCGTTGCTATGCTACATGTTAGCATTGATGCTACCTCTTTCCTGGACTGGAGGGTCTGATCAGGAAGAGGTTAACCGTGTGTCATGTTTAAAGTTTGTAAAAACTATTGGTCTGCAGACTTTTCTGATGTCATGGTTACCATAGCAACCAGGCATCACCTTGCACTCTGTATTTATCCCATCTTTGATATTTTATGTGTCCGTGTGGTAAAGTTGTGATGCGTGTGTTTGTTTGTAGCTTAATCCAGCTCCGAAGGGACGGCAAGAGCTCTGAGCTGGAGCTGCCCCCCCCCCCTCAGATGAAGGAGCACATCACTTCACTTAATAACCGCAGGTTTGAATGCAGCATTTACCAAGGACAGCTCAGCAAGTTCAGCTGCAGGGTAGCGGCTCCAATACGCTCGTATATCTCCCAGAATCTCTCTTGCTGACAGCAGTCCATCCAATTACCCGCCACCGTAACACTTCCAGAAGTGGGGGGGTCAACCTTTCACGTGGTTGCTCGCTGCATTCATCAATGCTTCAGATGGAAAAACGCAGCTGAATGTTCCGTCTGGGGATCTGACTGTGCTTGGAGACCACGTTAACGAATTCAAGTCCACAAGTCGTGCTGAATATTTACCCATCAGCTCAGGTGTGATGATGTAAGCTGAAGCCTCTCAGGACAGCTCTCCTTCATGTTGCTGGTGAACTCAGAGGTTCCCAATGTTTCCATGATGGGGAGACTGGGATGAGACTGGGATGAGACTGGGATAAGACTGGGAGGAGACGGTGTATCTGTGACTGATTGGTTATTAAAAACACCTTTTAACTTCTTAAACTGCCAACACACTCAGAAACAGAGGTACCAATTTGTACTTAAAAGGGTCCAAAGCTTGTTGCTGAGGGGGGTTCCTTTCTGAAAGACATTTCTGTACCTTCGGTCCTGGTCCATTTTTGTACCTTATCAAGCTGTGTGAGTTAATGAAGTACAAATAAACCAATTAAAGATGATGAATAAAAGTCAATAAAATAGAGGTAAAATGGTTTACGCTGGTTCTGGTCTCTCACGTTAACTCTGAGCCATGCTACGCTGGTTCTGGTCTCTCAGGTTAACACTGAGCCATGCTACGCTGGTTCTGGTCTCTCACATTAACTCTGAGCCATGCTATGCTGGTTCTGGTCTCTCACGTTGACTCTGAGCCATGCTACGCTGGTTCTGGTCTCTCACGTTAACTCTGAGCCATGCTACACTGGTTCTGGTCTCTCACGCTGACTCTGACCCATGCTACGCTGGTTCTGGTCTCTCATGTTAACTCTGAGCCATGCTATGCTGGTTCTGGTCTCTCACGTTGACTCTGAGCCATGCTACGCTGGTTCTGGCCTCTCACGTTTACTTTGAGCCATGCTACGCTGGTTCTGGTCTCTCAAGTTAACTCTGACAAATGCTAGGCTGGTTCTGGTCTCTCACGTTAACTCTGAGCCATGCTACACTGGTTCTGGCCTCTCACGTTTACTTTGAGCCATGCTACGCTGGTTCTGGTCTCTCAAGTTAACTCTGAGCCATGCTACGCTGGTTCTGGCCTCTCACGTTTACTTTGAGCCATGCTACGCTGGTTCTGGTCTCTCACGTTAACTCTGAGCCATGCTACGCTGGTTCTGGTCTCTCACGTTAACTCTGAGCCATACTATACTGGTTCTGGTCTCTCACGTTAACTCTGAGCCATGCTACACTGGTTCTGGTCTCTCGGGTTAACTCTGAGCCATGCTACACTGGTTCTGGTCTGTCAGGTTAACTCTGAGCCTTGCTACGCTGGTTCTGGTCTCTCACGTTAACTCTGACCCATGCTACGCTGGTTCTGGTCTCTCACGTTAACTCTGAAACAATACTACGCTGGTCCTGGTCTCTCATGTTAACTCTGAGCCATGCTACGCTGGTTCTGGTCTGTCATGTTAACTCTGACAAATGCTACGCTGGTTCTGGTCTCTCACGTTAACTCTGAGCCATGCTATACTGGTTCTGGCCTCTTACGTTTACTTTGAGCCATGCTACGCTGGTTCTGGTCTCTCAAGTTAACTCTGACAAATGCTACGCTGGTTCTGGTCTCTCACGTTAACTCTGAGCCATACTATACTGGTTCTGGTCTCTCACGTTAACTCTGAGCCATGCTACACTGGTTCTGGTCTCTCGGGTTAACTCTGAGCCATGCTACACTGGGTCTGGTCTGTCAGGTTAACTCTGAGCCATGCTACGCTGGTTCTGGTCTCTCACGTTAACTCTGAGCCATGCTACGTTGGTTCTGGTCTCTCGAGTTAACTCTGAGCCATGCTACGCTGGTTCTGGTCTGTCATGTTAACTCTGAGCCATGCTACACTGGTTCTGCTCTCTCAAGTTAACTCTGAGCCATGCTACACTGGTTCTGGTCTCTCGGGTTAACTCTGAGCCATGCTACACTGGGTCTGGTCTGTCAGGTTAACTCTGAGCCATGCTACGCTGGTTCTGGTCTCTCACGTTAACTCTGAGCCATACTATACTGGTTCTGGTCTCTCACGTTAACTCTGAGCCATGCTACACTGGTTCTGGTCTCTCCGGGTTAACTCTGAGCCATGCTACACTGGGTCTGGTCTGTCAGGTTAACTCTGAGCCATGCTACGCTGGTTCTGGTCTCTCACGTTAACTCTGAGCCATGCTACGTTGGTTCTGGTCTCTCGAGTTAACTCTGAGCCATGCTACGCTGGTTCTGGTCTGTCATGTTAACTCTGAGCCATGCTACACTGGTTCTGCTCTCTCAAGTTAACTCTGAGCCATGCTACGTTGGTTCTAGTCTCTCAGGTTAACTCTGAACCAATACTACGCTGGTTCTGGTCTCTCAAATGAACTTTGACCCATGCTACACTGGTTCTGGTCTCTCACGTTAACTCTGAGCCATGCTACTCTGGTTCTGGTCTCTCACGTTAACTCTGAGTTATGCTACGCTGGTTCTGGTCTCTCATGTTAACACTGAGCCATGCTACTCTGGTTCTGGTCTGTCACGTTAAATCTGAGCCATGCTATGCTGGTTCTGGTCTCTCACGTTGACTCTGACCCATGCTAAGCTGGTTCTGGTCTCTCACGTTAACTCTGTGCCATGCTACGCTGGTTCTGGTCTGTTACGTTAACTCTGAGCCATGCTACGCTGGTTCTGGTCTCTCACGTTAACTCTGAGCCATGCTACGCTGGTTCTGGTCTCTCACGTTAACTCTGAGCCATGCTATGCTGGTTCTGGTCTCTCACGTTGACTCTGAGCCATGCTACGCTGGTTCTGGTCTCTCACGTTAACTCTGAGCCATGCGACACTGGTTCTGGTCTCTCACGTTGACTCTGACCCATGCTACGCTGGTTCTGGTCTCTCATGTTAACTCTGAGCCATGCTATGCTGGTTCTGGTCTCTCACGTTGACTCTGAGCCATGCTACGCTGGTTCCTGGCCTCTCACGTTTACTTTTGAGCCATGCTACGCTGGTTCTGGTCTCTCAAGTTAACTCTGAGCCATGCTACGCTGGTTCTGGTCTCTCACGTTAACTCTGAGCCATGCTACGCTGGTTCTGGTCTCTCACGTTAACTCTGAGCCATACTATACTGGTTCTGGTCTCTCACGTTAACTCTGACAAATGCTACGCTGGTTCTGGTCTCTCACGTTAACTCTGAGCCATGCTACGCTGGTTCTGGCCTCTCACGTTTACTTTGAGCCACGCTACGCTGGTTCTGGTCTCTCAAGTTAACTCTGAGCCATGCTACGCTGGTTCTGGCCTCTCACGTTTACTTTGAGCCATGCTACGCTGGTTCTGGTCTCTCAAGTTAACTCTGAGCCATGCTACGCTGGTTCTGGTCTCTCACGTTAACTCTGAGCCATGCTACGCTGGTTCTGGTCTCTCACGTTAACTCTGAGCCATACTATACTGGTTCTGGTCTCTCACGTTAACTCTGAGCCATGCTACACTGGTTCTGGTCTCTCGGGTTAATTCTGAGCCATGCTACACTGGTTCTGGTCTGTCAGGTTAACTCTGAGCCTTGCTACGCTGGTTCTGGTCTCTCACGTTAACTCTGACCCATGCTACGCTGGTTCTGGTCTCTCACGTTAACTCTGAACCAATACTACGCTGGTCCTGGTCTCTCATGTTAACTCTGAGCCATGCTACCCTGGTTCTGGTCTGTCATGTTAACTCTGACAAATGCTACGCTGGTTCTGGTCTCTCATGTTAACTCTGAGCCATGCTATACTGGTTCTGGCCTCTCACGTTTACTTTGAGCCATGCTACGCTGGTTCTGGTCTCTCAAGTTAACTCTGACAAATGCTACGCTGGTTCTGGTCTCTCACGTTAACTCTGAGCCATGCTACGCTGGTTCTGGCCTCTCGCGTTAACTCTGAGCCATACTATAGTGGTTCTGGTCTCTCACGTTAACTCTGAGCCATGCTACACTGGGTCTGGTCTGTCAGGTTAACTCTGAGCCATGCTACGCTGGTTCTGGTCTCTCACGTTAACTCTGAGCCATGCTACGCTGGTCCTGGTCTCTCATGTTAACTCTGAGCCATGCTACGATGGTTCTGGTTTGTCATGTTAACTCTGAGCCATGCTACACTGGTTCTGGTCTCCTACGTTAACTCTGAGCCATGCTACGCTGGTTCTGGTCTCTCACGTTAACTCTGAGCCATGCTACGCTGGTTCTGGTCTCTCATCGTTAACTCTGAGCCATGCTACGCTGGTTCTGGTCTGTCATGTTAACTCTGAGCCATGCTACACTGGTTCTGCTCTCTCAAGTTAACTCTGAGCCATGCTACGTTGGTTCTAGTCTCTCAGGTTAACTCTGAACCAATACTACGCTGGTCCTGGTCTCTCATGTTAACTCTGAGCCATGCTACGCTGGTCTAAATTCTCAGGTTAACTCTGAGCCATGCTACGTTGATTCTGGTCGCTCACATTGATTCTGACCCATGCTACGCTGGTTCTGGTCTCTCAAATGAACTTTGACCCATGCTACTCTGGTTCTGGTCTGTCACGTTAAATCTGAGCCATGCTATGCTGGTTCTGGTCTCTCACGTTGACTCTGACCCATGCTACGCTGGTTCTGGTCTCTAACGTTAACTCTGAGCCATGCGACACTGGTTCTGGTCTCTCACGTTGACTCTGACCCATGCTACGCTGGTTCTGGTCTCTCATGTTAACTCTGAGCCATGCTATGCTGGTTCTGGTCTCTCACGTTGACTCTGAGCCATGCTACGCTGGTTCTGGCCTCTCACGTTTACTTTGAGCCATGCTACGCTGGTTCTGGTCTCTCAAGTTAACTCTGACAAATGCTACGCTGGTTCTGGCCTCTCACGTTTAATTTGAGCCATGCTACGCTGGTTCTGGTCTCTCAAGTTAACTCTGAGCCATGCTACGCTGGTTCTGGTCTCTCACGTTAACTCTGAGCCATGCTACGCTGGTTCTGGTCTCTCACATTAACTCTGAGCCATACTATACTGGTTCTGGTCTCTCACGTTAACTCTGAGCCATGCTACACTGGTTCTGGTCTCTCGGGTTAACTCTGAGCCATGCTACACTGGTTCTGGTCTGTCAGGTTAACTCTGAGCCTTGCTACGCTGGTTCTGGTCTCTCACGTTAACTCTGACCCATGCTACGCTGGTTCTGGTCTCTCACGTTAACTCTGAACCAATACTACGCTGGTCCTGGTCTCTCATGTTAACTCTGAGCCATGCTACCCTGGTTCTGGTCTGTCATGTTAACTCTGACAAATGCTACGCTGGTTCTGGTCTCTCATGTTAACTCTGAGCCATGCTACGCTGGTTCTGGCCTCTCACGTTTACTTTGAGCCATGCTACGCTGGTTCTGGTCTCTCAAGTTAACTCTGAGCCATGCTACGCTGGTTCTGGCCTCTCACGTTTACTTTGAGCCATGCTACGCTGGTTCTGGTCTCTCAAGTTAACTCTGAGCCATGCTACGCTGGTTCTGGTCTCTCACGTTAACTCTGAGCCATGCTACGCTGGTTCTGGTCTCTCACGTTAACTCTGAGCCATACTATACTGGTTCTGGTCTCTCACGTTAACTCTGAGCCATGCTACACTGGTTCTGGTCTCTCGGGTTAACTCTGAGCCATGCTACACTGGTTCTGGTCTGTCAGGTTAACTCTGAGCCTTGCTACGCTGGTTCTGGTCTCTCACGTTAACTCTGACCCATGCTACGCTGGTTCTGGTCTCTCACGTTAACTCTGAACCAATACTACGCTGGTCCTGGTCTTTCATGTTAACTCTGAGCCATGCTACCCTGGTTCTGGTCTGTCATGTTAACTCTGACAAATGCTACGCTGGTTCTGGTCTCTCATGTTAACTCTGAGCCATGCTATACTGGTTCTGGCCTCTCACGTTTACTTTGAGCCATGCTACACTGGTTCTGGTCCCTCAAGTTAACTCTGACAAATGCTACGCTGGTTCTGGTCTCTCACGTTAACTCTGAGCCATGCTACGCTGGGTCTGGTCTCTCACGTTAACTCTGAGCCATGCTACGTTGGTTCTGGTCTCTCAGGTTAACTCTGAACCAATACTACGCTGGTCCTGGTCTCTCATGTTAACTATGAGCCATGCTACGCTGGTTCTGGTTTGTCATGTTAACTCTGAGCCATGTTTCACTGGTTCTGGTCTCCTACGTTAACTCTGAGCCATGCTACGCTGGTTCTGGTCTCTCACGTTAACTCTGAGCCATGCTACGCTGGTTCTGGTCTCTCACGTTAACTCGGAGCCATGCTACGCTGGTTCTGGTCTGTCTTGTTAACTCTGAGCCATGCTACACTGGTTCTGCTCTCTCAGGTTAACTCTGAGCCATGCTACGTTGGTGCTAGTCTCTCAGGTTAACTCTGAACCAATACTACGCTGGTCCTGGTCTCTCATGTTAACTCTGAGCCATGCTACGCTGGTTCTGGTTTGTCATGTTAACTCTGAGCCATGCTACACTGGTTCTGGTCTCCTACGTTAACTCTGAGCCATGCTACGCTGGTTCTGGTCTCTCACGTTAACTCTGAGCCATGCGACGCTGGTTCTGGTCTGTCACGTTAACTCTGAGCCATGCTACGCTGGTTCTGGTCTGTCATGTTAACTCTGAGCCATGCTACACTGGTTCTGCTCTCTCAAGTTAACTATGAGCCATGCTACTACGTTGGTTCTGGTCTCTCACGTTAACTCTGAGCCATGCTACGCTGGTTCTAAATTCTCAGGTTAACTCTGAGCCATGCTACGTTGATTCTGGTCTCTCACATTGATTCTGACCCATGCTACACTGGTTCTTGTCTCTCAAATGACATTTGACCCATGCTACACTGGTTCTGGTCTCTCACGTTAACTCTGAGCCATGCTACTCTGGTTCTGGTCTCTCACGTTAACTCTGAGTTATGCTACGCTGGTTCTGGTCTCTCAGGTTAACACTGAGCCATGCTACTCTGGTTCTGGTCTGTCACGTTAAATCTGAGCCATGCTATGCTGGTTCTGGTCTGTCACGTTAACTCAGCTATGCTACGCTGGTCCTGGTCTCTCATGTTAACTCTGAGCCATGCTACGCTGGTTCTGGTTTGTCATGTTAACTCTGAGCCATGCTACACTGGCTCTGGTCTCCTACGTTAACTCTGAGCCATGCTACGCTGGTTCTGGTCTCTCAGGTTAACTCTGAGCCATGCTACGCTGGTTCTGGTCTGTCATGTTAACTCTGAGCCATGCTACACTGGTTCTGCTCTCTCAAGTTAACTCTGAGCCATGCTACGTTGGTTCTAGTCTCTCAGGTTAACTCTGAACCAATACTACGTCGGTCCTGGTCTCTCATGTTAACTCTGAGCCATGCTACGCTGGTTCTAAATTCTCAGGTTAACTCTGAGCCATGCTACGTTGATTCTGGTCTTTCACATTGATTCTGACCCATGCTACGCTGGTTTTGGTCTCTCAAATTAACTTTGACCCATGCTACACTGGTTCTGGTCTCTCACGTTAACTCTGAGCCATGCTACTCTGGTTCTGGTCTCTCACGTTAACTCTGAGTTATGCTAAGCTGGTTCTGGTCTCTCAGGTTAACACTGAGCCATGCTACGCTGGTTCTGGTCTGTCACGTTAAATCTGAGCCATGCTATGCTGGTTCTGGTCTCTCACGTTGACTCTGACCCATGGTACGCTGGTTCTGGTCTCTCACGTTAACTCTGTGCCATGCTACGCTGGTTCTGGTCTGTTACGTTAACTCTGAGCCATGCTACGCTGGTTCTGGTCTGTCATGTTTACTCTGAGCCATGCTACGCTGGTTCTGGTCTCTCACGTTAACTTTGAGCCATGCTACGCTGGTTCTGGTCTCTCACGTTAACTCTGAGCCATGCGACACTGGTTCTGGTCTCTCACGTTGACTCTGACCCATGCTACGCTGGTTCTGGTCTCTCATGTTAACTCTGAGCCATGCTACGCTGGTTCTGGTCTCTCACGTTGACTCTGAGCCATGCTACGCTGGTTCTGGCCTCTCACGTTTACTTTGAGCCATGCTACGCTGGTTCTGGTCTCTCACGTTAACTCTGAGCCATACTATACTGGTTCTGGTCTCTCACGTTAACTCTGAGCCATGCTACACTGGTTCTGGTCTCTCGGGTTAACTCTGAGCCATGCTACACTGGTTCTGGTCTGTCAGGTTAACTCTGAGCCTTGCTACGCTGCTTCTGGTCTCTCACGTTAACTCTGACCCATGCTACGCTGGTTCTGGTCTCTCACGTTAACTCTGAACCAATACTACGCTGGTCCTGGTCTTTCATGTTAACTCTGAGCCATGCTACCCTGGTTCTGGTCTGTCATGTTAACTCTGACAAATGCTACGCTGGTTTTGGTCTCTCATGTTAACTCTGAGCCATGCTATACTGGTTCTGGCCTCTCACGTTTACTTTGAGCCATGCTACACTGGTTCTGGTCTCTCACGTTAACTCTGAGCCATGCTACTCTGGTTCTGGTCTCTCACGTTAACTCTGAGTTATGCTAAGCTGGTTCTGGTCTCTCAGGTTAACACTGAGCCATGCTACGCTGGTTCTGGTCTGTCACGTTAAATCTGAGCCATGCTATGCTGGTTCTGGTCTCTCACGTTGACTCTGACCCATGGTACGCTGGTTCTGGTCTCTCACGTTAACTCTGTGCCATGCTACGCTGGTTCTGGTCTGTTACGTTAACTCTGAGCCATGCTACGCTGGTTCTGGTCTGTCATGTTTACTCTGAGCCATGCTACGCTGGTTCTGGTCTCTCACGTTAACTTTGAGCCATGCTACGCTGGTTCTGGTCTCTCACGTTAACTCTGAGCCATGCGACACTGGTTCTGGTCTCTCACGTTGACTCTGACCCATGCTACGCTGGTTCTGGTCTCTCATGTTAACTCTGAGCCATGCTATGCTGGTTCTGGTCTCTCACGTTGACTCTGAGCCATGCTACGCTGGTTCTGGCCTCTCACGTTTACTTTGAGCCATGCTACGCTGGTTCTGGTCTCTCACGTTAACTCTGAGCCATACTATACTGGTTCTGGTCTCTCACGTTAACTCTGAGCCATGCTACACTGGTTCTGGTCTCTCGGGTTAACTCTGAGCCATGCTACACTGGTTCTGGTCTGTCAGGTTAACTCTGAGCCTTGCTACGCTGCTTCTGGTCTCTCACGTTAACTCTGACCCATGCTACGCTGGTTCTGGTCTCTCACGTTAACTCTGAACCAATACTACGCTGGTCCTGGTCTTTCATGTTAACTCTGAGCCATGCTACCCTGGTTCTGGTCTGTCATGTTAACTCTGACAAATGCTACGCTGGTTTTGGTCTCTCATGTTAACTCTGAGCCATGCTATACTGGTTCTGGCCTCTCACGTTTACTTTGAGCCATGCTACACTGGTTCTGGTCTCTCAAGTTAACTCTGACAAATGCTACGCTGGTTCTGGTCTCTCACGTTAACTCTGAGCCATGCTACGCTGGGTCTGGTCTCTCACGTTAACTCTGAGCCATGCTACGTTGGTTCTGGTCTCTCAGGTTAACTCTGAACCAATACTACGCTGGTCCTGGTCTCTCATGTTAACTATGAGCCATGCTACGCTGGTTCTGGTTTGTCATGTTAACTCTGAGCCATGTTTCACTGGTTCTGGTCTCCTACGTTAACTCTGAGCCATGCTACGCTGGTTCTGGTCTCTCACGTTAACTCTGAGCCATGCTACGCTGGTTCTGGTCTCTCACGTTAACTCGGAGCCATGCTACGCTGGTTCTGGTCTGTCTTGTTAACTCTGAGCCATGCTACACTGGTTCTGCTCTCTCAGGTTAACTCTGAGCCATGCTACGTTGGTGCTAGTCTCTCAGGTTAACTCTGAACCAATACTACGCTGGTCCTGGTCTCTCATGTTAACTCTGAGCCATGCTACGCTGGTTCTAAATTCTCAGGTTAACTCTGAGCCATGCTACGTTGATTCTGGTCTCTCACATTGATTCTGACCCATGCTACACTGGTTCTGGTCTCTCAAATGAACTTTGACCCATGCTACACTGGTTCTGGTCTCTCACGTTAACTCTGAGCCATGCTACTCTGGTTCTGGTCTCTCACGTTAACTCTGAGTTATGCTACGCTGGTTCTGGTCGCTCAGGTTAACACTGAGCCATGCTACGCTGGTTCTGGTCTCTCAAGTTAACTCTGACAAATGCTACGCTGGTTCTGGTCTCTCACGTTAACTCTGAGCCATGCTACACTGGTTCTGGTCTCTCGGGTTAACTCTGAGCCATGCTACACTGGTTCTGGTCTGTCAGGTTAACTCTGAGCCTTGCTACGCTGGTTCTGGTCTCTCACGTTAACTCTGACCCATGCTACGCTGGTTCTGGTCTCTCACGTTAACTCTGAACCAATACTACGCTGGTTCTGGTCTCTCACGTTAACTCTGAGCCATGCTACGCTGGTTCTGGTCTCTCAGGTTAACTCTGAGCCATGCTACGCTGGTTCTGGTCTATCAGGTTAACTCTGAGCCATGCTGCGCTGGTTCTGGTCTCTCACGTTAATTCTGAGCCATGCTACGCTGGTTCTGGTCTCTCAGGTTAACTCTGAGCCATGCTACTCTGGTTCTGGTCTCCCACATTAACTCTGAGCCATGCTACGTTGGTTCTGGTCTCCCACATTAACTCTGAGCCATGCTACGCTCGTTTTGGTCTTTTACATAAACTCTGAGCCATGCTACGCTGGTTCTGGTCGCTCATGTTAACTCTGAGCCATGCTACGCTGGTTCTGGTTTGTCATGTTAACTCTGAGCCATGCTACACTGGTTCTGGTCTCCTACGTTAACTCTGAGCCATGCTACGCTGGTTCTGGTCTCTCAGGTTAACTCTGAGCCATGCTACGCTGGTTCTGGTCTGTCATGTTAACTCTGAGCCATGCTACACTGGTTCTGCTCTCTCAAGTTAACTCTGAGCCATGCTACGTTGGTTCTAGTCTCTCAGGTTAACTCTGAACCAATACTACGCCGGTCCTGGTCTCTTATGTTAACTCTGAGCCATGCTACGCTGGTTCTAAATTCTCAGGTTAACTCTGAGCCATGCTACGTTGATTCTGGTCTTTCACATTGATTCTGACCCATGCTACGCTGGTTTTGGTCTCTCAAATTAACTTTGACCCATGCTACACTGGTTCTGGTCTCTCACGTTAACTCTGAGCCATGCTACTCTGGTTCTGGTCTCTCACGTTAACTCTGAGTTATGCTAAGCTGGTTCTGGTCTCTCAGGTTAACACTGAGCCATGCTACGCTGGTTCTGGTCTGTCACGTTAAATCTGAGCCATGCTATGCTGGTTCTGGTCTCTCACGTTGACTCTGACCCATGCTACGCTGGTTCTGGTCTCTCACGTTAACTTTGTGCCATGCTACGCTGGTTCTGGTCTGTTACGTTAACTCTGAGCCATGCTACGCTGGTTCTGGTCTGTCATGTTAACTCTGAGCCATGCTACGCTGGTTTTGGTCTCTCACGTTAACTCTGAGCCATGCTACGCTGGTTCTGGTCTCTCACGTTAACTCTGAGCCATGCGACACTGGTTCTGGTCTCTCACGTTGACTCTGACCCATGCTACGCTGGTTCTGGTCTCTCATGTTAACTCTGAGCCATGCTATGCTGGTTCTGGTCTCTCACGTTGACTCTGAGCCATGCTACGTTGATTCTGGTCTTTCACATTGATTCTGACCCATGCTACGCTGGTTTTGGTCTCTCAAATTAACTTTGACCCATGCTACACTGGTTCTGGTCTCTCACGTTAACTCTGAGCCATGCTACTCTGGTTCTGGTCTCTCACGTTAACTCTGAGTTATGCTAAGCTGGTTCTGGTCTCTCAGGTTAACACTGAGCCATGCTACGCTGGTTCTGGTCTGTCACGTTAAATCTGAGCCATGCTATGCTGGTTCTGGTCTCTAAGGTTAACTCTGAGCCATGCTACGCTGGTTCTGGTCTCTCAGGTTAACTCTGAGCCATGCTGCGCTGGTTCTGGTCTCTCACGTTAATTCTGAGCCATGCTACGCTGGTTCTGGTCTCTCAGGTTAACTCTGAGCCATGCTACTCTGGTTCTGGTCTCCCACATTAACTCTGAGCCATGCTACGTTGGTTCTGGTCTCCCACATTAACTCTGAGCCATGCTACGCTCGTTTTGGTCTTTTACATAAACTCTGAGCCATGCTACGCTGGTTCTGGTCGCTCATGTTAACTCTGAGCCATGCTACGCTGGTTCTGGTCTCTCACGTTAACTCTGAGTTATGCTACGCTGGTTCTGGTCTCTCAGGTTAACACTGAGCCATGCTACTCTGGTTCTGGTCTGTCACGTTAAATCTGAGCCATGCTATGCTGGTTCTGGTCTGTCACGTTAACTCAGCCATGCTACGCTGGTCCTGGTCTCTCATGTTAACTCTGAGCCATGCTACGCTGGTTCTGGTTTGTCATGTTAACTCTGAGCCATGCTACACTGGTTCTGGTCTCCTACGTTAACTCTGAGCCATGCTACGCTGGTTCTGGTCTCTCAGGTTAACTCTGAGCCATGCTACGCTGGTTCTGGTCTGTCATGTTAACTCTGAGCCATGCTACACTGGTTCTGCTCTCTCAAGTTAACTCTGAGCCATGCTACGTTGGTTCTAGTCTCTCAGGTTAACTCTGAACCAATACTACGCCGGTCCTGGTCTCTTATGTTAACTCTGAGCCATGCTACGCTGGTTCTAAATTCTCAGGTTAACTCTGAGCCATGCTACGTTGATTCTGGTCTTTCACATTGATTCTGACCCATGCTACGCTGGTTTTGGTCTCTCAAATTAACTTTGACCCATGCTACACTGGTTCTGGTCTCTCACGTTAACTCTGAGCCATGCTACTCTGGTTCTGGTCTCTCACGTTAACTCTGAGTTATGCTAAGCTGGTTCTGGTCTCTCAGGTTAACACTGAGCCATGCTACGCTGGTTCTGGTCTGTCACGTTAAATCTGAGCCATGCTATGCTGGTTCTGGTCTCTCACGTTGACTCTGACCCATTCTACGCTGGTTCTGGTCTCTCACGTTAACTCTGTGCCATGCTACGCTGGTTCTGGTCTGTTACGTTAACTCTGAGCCATGCTACGCTGGTTCTGGTCTGTCATGTTAACTCTGAGCCATGCTACGCTGGTTCTGGTCTCTCACGTTAACTCTGAGCCATGCTACGCTGGTTCTGGTCTCTCACGTTAACTCTGAGCCATGCGACACTGGTTCTGGTCTCTCACGTTGACTCTGACCCATGCTACGCTGGTTCTGGTCTCTCATGTTAACTCTGAGCCATGCTATGCTGGTTCTGGTCTCTCACGTTGACTCTGAGCCATGCTACGTTGATTCTGGTCTTTCACATTGATTATGACCCATGCTACGCTGGTTTTGGTCTCTCAAATTAACTTTGACCCATGCTACACTGGTTCTGGTCTCTCACGTTAACTCTGAGCCATGCTACTCTGGTTCTGGTCTCTCACGTTAACTCTGAGTTATGCTAAGCTGGTTCTGGTCTCTCAGGTTAACACTGAGCCATGCTACGCTGGTTCTGGTCTGTCACGTTAAATCTGAGCCATGCTATGCTGGTTCTGGTCTCTCACGTTGACTCTGACCCATGCTACGCTGGTTCTGGTCTCTCACGTTAACTCTGTGCCATGCTACGCTGGTTCTGGTCTGTAACGTTAACTCTGAGCCATGCTACGCTGGTTCTGGTCTGTCATGTTAACTCTGAGCCATGCTACGCTGGTTCTGGTCTCTCACGTTAACTCTGAGCCATGCTACGCTGGTTCCGGTCTCTCACGTTAACTCTGAGCCATGCGACACTGGTTCTGGTCTCTCACGTTGACTCTGACCCATGCTACGCTGGTTCTGGTCTCTCATGTTAACTCTGAGCCATGCTATGCTGGTTCTGGTCTCTCACGTTGACTCTGAGCCATGCTACGCTGGTTCTGGCCTCTCACGTTTACTTTGAGCCATGCTACGCTGGTTCTGGTCTCTCAAGTTAACTCTGACAAATGCTACGCTGGTTCTGGTCTCTCATGTTAACTCTGAGCCATGCTACGCTGGTTCTGGCCTCTCACGTTTACTTTGAGCCATGCTACGCTGGTTCTGGTCTCTCAAGTTAACTCTGAGCCATGCTACGCTGGTTCTGGCCTCTCACGTTTACTTTGAGCCATGCTACGCTGGTTCTAGTCTCTCAAGTTAACTCTGAGCCATGCTACGCTGGTTCTGGTCTCTCACGTTAACTCTGAGCCATGCTACGCTGGTTCTGGTCTCTCACGTTAACTCTGAGCCATACTATACTGGTTCTGGTCTCTCACGTTAACTCTGAGCCATGCTACACTGGTTCTGGTCTCTCGGGTTAACTCTGAGCCATGCTACACTGGTTCTGGTCTGTCAGGTTAACTCTGAGCCTTGCTACGCTGGTTCTGGTCTCTCACGTTAACTCTGAGCCATGCTACGCTGGTTCTGGTCTCTCACGTTAACTCTGAACCAATACTACGCTGGTCCTGGTCTTTCATGTTAACTCTGAGCCATGCTACCCTGGTTCTGGTCTGTCATGTTAACTCTGACAAATGCTACGCTGGTTCTGGTCTCTCATGTTAACTCTGAGCCATGCTATACTGGTTCTGGCCTCTCACGTTTACTTTGAGCCATGCTACACTGGTTATGGTCTCTCAAGTTAACTCTGACAAATGCTACGCTGGTTCTGGTCTCTCACGTAAACTCTGAGCCATGCTACGCTGGGTCTGATCTCTCACGTTAACTCTGAGCCATGCTACGTTGGTTCTGGTCTCTCAGGTTAACTCTGAACCAATACTACGCTGGTCCTGGTCTCTCATGTTAACTATGAGCCATGCTACGCTGGTTCTGGTTTGTCATGTTAACTCTGAGCCATGTTTCACTGGTTCTGGTCTCCTACGTTAACTCTGAGCCATGCTACGCTGGTTCTGGTCTCTCACGTTAACTCTGAGCCATGCTACGCTGGTTCTGGTCTCTCACGTTAACTCGGAGCCATGCTACGCTGGTTCTGGTCTTTCTTGTTAACTCTGAGCCATGCTACACTGGTTCTGCTCTCTCAGGTTAACTCTGAGCCATGCTACGTTGGTGCTAGTCTCTCAGGTTAACTCTGAACCAATACTACGCTGGTCCTGGTCTCTCATGTTAACTCTGAGCCATGCTACGCTGGTTCTAAATTCTCAGGTTAACTCTGAGCCATGCTACGTTGATTCTGGTCTCTCACATTGATTCTGACCCATGCTACACTGGTTCTGGTCTCTCAAATGAACTTTGACCCATGCTACACTGGTTCTGGTCTCTCACGTTAACTCTGAGCCATGCTACTCTGGTTCTGGTCTCTCACGTTAACTCTGAGTTATGCTACGCTGGTTCTGGTCTCTCAGGTTAACACTGAGCCATGCTACTCTGGTTCTGGTATGTCACGTTAAATCTGAGCCATGCTATGCTGGTTCTGGTCTGTCACGTTAACTCAGCCATGCTACGCTGGTTCTGGTCGCTCACGTTAACTCTGAGCCATGCTACTCTGGTTCTGGTCACTCACGTTTACTGTGGGCCATGCTAGGCTGGTTCTGGTTGCTCCCGTTAACTCTGAGCCATGCTACGCTGGATCTGGTCTCTCATGTTAAATCTGAGCCATGCTACGCTGGTTCTAGTCTCTTACGTTAACTCTGATCCATGCTACGCTGGATCTGGTCTCTCATGTTAACTCTGAGCCATGCTACGCTGGTTCTGGGCGCTCACGTTAACTCTGAGCCATGCTACGCTGGTTCTGGTCTCACACATAAACTCTGAGCCATGCTACGCTGGTTCTGGTCTCACATATAAACTCTGAGCCATGCTACGTTGGTTCTGGTCGCTCACGTTAACTCTGAGCCATGCTACGCTGTTTCTGCTCTCTCACGTGAACTCTGAGCAATGCTACGCTGGTCCTGGTCTCTCAGGTTAACTCTGAGCCATGCTACACTGGTTCTGGTCTCTCACGTTAACTCTGAGCCATGCTACGCTGGTTCTGGTCTCACACATAAACTCTGAGCCATGCTACACTGGTTCTGGTCTCACACATAAACTCTGAGCCATGCTACGTTGGTTCTGGTCTCTCAGGTTAACTCTGAGCCATGCTACGCTGTTTCTGGTCTCTCACATAAACTCTGACCCATATTACGTTGGTTCTGGCCTCAGATTAACTCTGAGCCATGCTACGCTGGTTCTGGTCGCACACATAAACTCTGAGCCATGCTACTCTGGTTCTGGTCTCCCACATTAACTCTGAGCCATGCTACGCTGGCTCTGGTCTCTCAAGTTATCTCTGAGCCATGCTATGCTGGTTCTGGTCTCACACGTTAACTCTGAGCCATGCTACTCTGGTTCTGGTCTCCTACATTAACTCTGAGCCATGCTACGCTGGTTCTGGTCTCTCAGGTTAACTCTGAGCCATGCTACGCTGGTTCTGGTCTCTCAGGTTAACTCTGAGCCATGCTGCGCTGGTTCTGGTCTCTCACGTTAACTCTGAGCCATGCTACGCTGGTTCTGGTCTCTCAGGTTATCTCTGAGCCATGCTACGCTGGTTCTGGTCTCTCAGGTTAACTCTGAGCCATGCTACGCTGGTTCTGGTCTCTCAGGTTAACTCTGAGCCATGCTGCGCTGGTTCTGGTCTCTCACGTTAATTCTGAGCCATGCTACGCTGGTTCTGGTCTCTCAGGTTAACTCTGAGCCATGCTACTCTGGTTCTGGTCTCCCACATTAACTCTGAGCCATGCTACGTTGGTTCTGGTCTCCCACATTAACTCTGAGCCATGCTACGCTCGTTTTGGTCTTTTACATAAACTCTGAGCCATGCTACGCTGGTTCTGGTCGCTCATGTTAACTCTGAGCCATGCTACGCTGGTTCTGGTCTCTCAGGTTAACTCTGAGCCATGCTACTCTGGTTCTGGTCGCTCATGTTAACTCTGAGCCATGCTACGCTGGTTCTGGAGACTGAGGAAACTGGTGACCCAGATGGTGAGTTGGGGAACTGAAACCACACGGCATCATGATTCCCTGCTATCAGTGGGGGTCCTGTCCCTGGTTTTTCAGTGATACCGAGTCCTGCCTGTTGTGTTTTCAGCACTGTTCTTTGGCTGAGTGGTTAGTGCATGTAACTTTTACACGCGGAGACTGAGGATAGATCCCTGTCCAATCTATCCTTATATCCTGTTTCTCTCAAACATTAACTCCCCCTCAAATCAAATTGTTATTATTGATGATTTTATAGGATCAAACCAGCAGCGTTATTTCTGCTGCAGCTGCAACTACAAGAACCTTTCAAAGAAATAAAAAGGTCCGTAAGCAAACTGATTTGTTAAATCAACCTTTAATCAAAGTTTTCTCACCATCATCTTCATCTACCCAATCATATATCTGATGTATTTACCACATTAACACAGAGATTGTGACGAAGTGCATGGTGGTGGGGCATTGCTGCACCGCACCAAAAAGTAGTCCTGTGTTCTGCACACAGTCGCTCTGACCCAGCGTTTCCTCCACAGTTCCTCCGTTACATCATCACCTACAACAACCTGCTGCATCAGCAGACTTACGTTCATCTGTTTCCTGTGACGCCCAAATAAAATGATTTAGTGAGACTCCACCTCACCAACAAGCACCTCCACTTCTGTCTCCGCAAAATACTTTTATTGTCTTTTCGTCCGCCACGATTCAGCTTTAAATGCCTCAGATCAGCTGGTTCATTTATATGCAGAAACATCCATGATGTGCTTTGCATTGACCATTTATGGTAGAATGTGGACGTGTAAGGGGGCGGGGCCAAATTCACTTGCGCAAACTTCCAGGAAGAGTGTGATTTGTAAAGGGGAAACTGCGTGAATCTGTGCGTACGCACGTTTTATAAATCTGAATATTTGTTGGCACACGCAAACTTTTGGTTTTGGGCGTACGTACACTTTTAGTAAAGATCCTACGCACAGTTTTATAAATGAGACCCCTGGACATTTTGCTCACAGCTAAACTTGATCACCTTAAAATTTAGAGTTTAACAATTCTGATGTCGTACAGATCTACACATTTGTAGTACATTCGATCGTGTAAATCTATCCGGGAGCAGACTGTCGTTGCTTCAGATATGATGTTGAATGCTTGAGTCCGTCTAACCGCCGCGGCTCACACCTAATGCCGTGTTGTTAGGTCTGATGTTTGGCGACTTCTCTTCCTCCGAGCAGGAAAGCGGTGAAAAGTGGCTCCAGTCCTCTTCTCCCCTTTTAAATCATGCCAGATGCTTGAGAACCTGATTATACGGCCACTACAAACATTCTCAGGGAAACGAAGACTTGGACTGATGGCAGCAGGATCACAGATGTGCAGAATGCCAGCGGATGTTCCGGTAGATGCCAACATGGCGGAAATACCACGTGATGTACCGCTGACGACGCGACCCTCCCATTGATGAGACAAACACCTCTGCAGCAGCTTCTACAGGCTTCTGCTGGGCTTTCTCAGTGAATGTACATGTAGAGTTACTGCTGTCAGACTGACACTTACTGTCGTGGTCAGCATCAGCTATCGTCAGCTGAGGTTCTGCATCACTAGAATCTGAGCAGTTCCAGTCACACAGCAGCTCAGCAGCATCAGAGGAAACTGCTTCACCACTTCACCAGCCTCCAGCTGGACACATCAACCAGCGTAATGTGAGAAAAACCTGCAGACTCTCTGAAAACCCATTCTTCATGTTTATAGGTTGATATCTGCCACTTATTAGCGGCTACATGAGATCGCTTTGGCGCCCCCCGCCAGTGCAGCGCCCCTATGCGCCGCATATGCTGCATACCCCCTTTTAGCGCCACTGCGCTCAGAAGCTGCAGGCATTGGAGCTGCCAGTTTGCAGCTGCTTTTCAGACGTTCTAAAATACACAGAAACCAGCAGCGTGTCCCGCGGTGGATGAATCACTTTGTGAGCGCTAATTCATTCAATATACTTACATCTTCTCCTCCCATCACACATAGTTGCATGTAAACACCCCATATTGCATTTTCAGAGCAGCAGAAGTACAATTTGGGGAGGAGGTGATATTCAGCACGCTGTAAAGACTGAACCCTTTCAGCTGATGGTAGATCAGTTTGGACATTTTTTGCATGTGTAATTAGATAGCTCACATTTTCATACACACACACAGACCTGATAGATCTTCATGATGCACATCACTGATGTTCATGTAGATCAGCTGATCCAGCACCACGAGCTCAGGTACGTCCACCTCAGCGTGACCTGGTTTATGTTAGCCTCTTAAAGGATCTAGAGGCCAGATTAAGAAATGACTCGCGACTGCTGCGAGTGGCGCTGCAGGTACCTGCAGCCACGAGCCAAGCCGTCGTAGTTCCACGTTTTAGTGTCTTTCAGTTGATCTGGATGGTTTGCTGACGGCAGAAGAATCCATAACTATCCTTACAGAGTCTGAATCCACCGCCACGTCTCCGTCCTGGATCAGACCTGTTGGATGCAGCATCAATGACGTCACATCTGCAGGATAGCGCTGGAAATTCACCGCTGAATCTCAGCGTCATGCAGCACACAGCCTGTTCAAGGCAACGCAGAGACGTGGTGGAAACGTGTTTGGCTTTAACACTTCATCACCCGTTGGCATTAAAACCTGGACATGCTGGTTTATCCTTCACATTCCTCCTCTGGTCCCTTTAAAGACCTGCAGCGTCTCCATGCTTCCACACCAGCGCCTCCTGCCAACCTGCATGGAGCAGCATCCCGCCGGTCTGCGGCAGCCTGACACGGACGTGCCGAGACGAAACAGAGACGAAACAGAGGCAAAGTGGAGACGAAGTGGAGACGAAACAGAGACGAAACAGAGGCGAAACAGAGGCAAAGTGGAGACGAAACAGAGACGAAAACAGAGAGCGGCTTTAACCCGGCGTGGCATGGATGCTAGCAGCTTTAACCCGGCGTGGCATGGATGCTAGCGGCTTTAACCCGGCGTGGCATGGATGCTAGCAGCTTTAACCCAGAGTGGCATGGATGCTAGCAGCTTTAACCCAGAGTGGCATGGATGGTAGGTGTGTGAATGTGCATCGCATGTGGGGGGGTAGATGGGCGGGGTGCTGGCAGGATTGGAGGAGTGTGTCTGTTGGGGGCGTGGTGGGGGTGTTGGCTTGCATGTGGAGAGGGGGGCTTGGGACCAGTGGGGCGGATGTGCCGGTATTAGGTGGCTGTGGGGGAAGGGTGTGGATTGGGGGGGGGGGGGGGGGTTTGATGGGCATAAAGCTGGGTGGTTGTTTGGGGTATGGTGTGGGGGTTGGTCCTGCGTAGGGAGAGAGGAGTGGGGGGTTCTTGTCTGAGTGCATGTGAGTGAGAAGTCATGGTGTGATTGTGTATGTGTGTGTGTGTGTGTGTGCATGTGTGTGTGTGTGTGTGGGTGTGTAAGCGTGTGCGCGCGCGCGCGTGTGTGTGTGCATGTGTGTGTGTGTGTGTTTGTCTCTTGGGTGTTTGAAGACTTGTTTTTTCATTATCGTCTTCATCACTTTGTTGCCTTTGGCAGGAAAAGCGCTTGATAAATAAAGTTGGATTGATTTGACAACCCCTCCCTCCGAGTTGTCGTGCACCTGAGTCGAGCTCTCGGCTGCTGCGCCGTGGGGCGTTTACATGCCGTCTGAACTTCCACCTCTCAGACGATAAGAAGCTCTTAGCTGAGAAGCTAAAATGCAGCCGACAGCATCCGCGTTCGGTCGTTAGCCTCTAACCAGCCCGTCAGCATCTTCTCATACGCGCCGCCATTTTCCAATTAACGTAATTACACGGTCAGATCATGTCAGACCTGCCGCGCGTTAGCGGGAGAGCAGACCGGATCTTCGTTCACGCAGACTCGCCTCCCACCATCCAGCTCAGCAGATCCCAGTTCAGGCTTCAACCCGCTGCAGCGTGAAATCCAGTCAGACGTGAGAACACCAACAGTTCAGCTGCTTCCAGGAGAAATGCTGCCGATCTGTGGTGATGTTTTCCTCCGCTGATAACAAGGAAAGACTTATTTGACCCCCACAGAACCTCTCTGATCCTGGATTCATGCTCAAAGGTCATCTGAAGACCAAAAGTAGAAAAAGCTGATTAATTTCTAATTAGACTTCGTTCATTAGAGCTGGAAGATAATCAGACGCCAGCTAATTGGAGGAATATGCTAATAGAAGGTAAACTCATTTACTCTCCCGGTGAGAGGAGGAGGAGGAGGAGGAGGATTCAGCTGCAGGTTCAGCCTGACACTCGTGTGAAGCAGCAGCACCTCTAAAACACTCCAGTTTACTACACCCACCATCCTCTTCATCAGCTCCACCTGCTCAACTTCCTGCTTACAGATATCCACTAAAAAACTAAAAAAGTTTACACAATAAAACAAAGAACATCCCATAATAGAAAGAAGAACAATCAAGAAGACATGAAATGAGTCAGGACAGACGAGCACGTCTCCCTCACCAGCCCCCCCACCAGGTCTGACTACTGTAGATATGAAGGAGTTTTACTGCGGGTCATGTCTCGTACAGCCTCGTTCACTCATCGTTCAAATGTGCACCCATGCAGCAGTTCTGCATGTATAAAAAATGAAAAGAATAAAACAAATATACTTTCAACATTAAATAAATGCAAAAAACGTAGAAAAACATAAATGTAGCCAAAATATTCTTACTTAGATAAACATCTTCCAAAATAGACTTTATTCCAAATCCAACATTATTGTTAATGACACCCAACAATTCCCCCCCCCCCCAGAAATGAACTTTAACTTAAGATTAACTTTCAGAAATTGTGTCAAGAAAAATAGCAAAAAAGAATAAAAAAATTGTTGCAACTGGATTTTAGGGGGGTTTGGAGATTGTTTGACACAAAAATTGAAATCACGATCAGATTTCCATTAATTTCACAGCCCTGATCTAAATCTCGTCCACAGGAGTCAGAGATGCAGAAATGTCACCGCTGAGTAGATGCAGGTATAAACTCTTAGAAATGAGGTCCAGGTTGGAAAAAAAGAAACTTATCCTGCATACATGCCCACTTTTATTCAAAAGTTCAGAGTCCACGTAAGTTTCTGCATCTCAGAGAGAACCGCGGCTGCTCCGTGCTGATGCACAGACCCTGAGGCCATCCTCTAAAAACCAATGATTCTCTGCTAGAAATCTCTGCATGGACTCCAACGCCTCTGAAAACTATCGAACATCGGCGAGTAGAAACGACCCAGCAAAGAAAACAGAGTGAAGCGCACGGAGGACGGAGAAGTGGAAAACTCTCCTCAGGTCTGAGTAAGAAACTCTACAGAAGGATGAGGAGAGAAGTTTGCTGCGACTCCGAGGCTGATAAAGCCGAGCGACTGCAGATCTGGTTCCAGACCAGAGCTGGAGGACGGACACGTCCATTCTCCTGGTTGGCAGGTGTCCGAGCGCCTCATGTTTACAGCAGGTGTCACCAGGTGATGACTGAGTCACAGATTCTCTTCATAAAATGCCACACAGCGTTAGTTTCAGAGTCGGGCAGCAGCGCGTCACTCGTGTGTTTTATGGTGTCGCAGGACGTCCGAAACAGCAACAGCATTACAGCTACCGTGAAAAGTGAACCGTCCATCAGCAAGAGGAGATAAAACGGTCGAAGAAACGGGTGAGTTAGGGGGGGGGGGGGGGGGGGGGGGGGTTTGAAGTCCTGAAACCATCTGTGGAGAGGGATTGATGGAGAAATGAGCTACTGGGAAGGAGGGAGGAGGGCAGAGGTCACCGTTAACCACACTGAAGAACCCATGTGATCAATACTTCCCACTTACAGTGATCGATATGGAAAAAATGGATCATCAATCACTGATCAGTGGAACCGGTGCTGACTCGGCATACGTGCACTTTCATGTGTTCAATGTGAGCAGCATTCCCACTCCTCTAGAACATGTTTTCCAGGACTTTTCCAGGACATTTTCAGGACTTTTCCAGCTGCTACAGTGCAGTCAAGTTGTCACAACATAGACTTATATCTTTTTACAGCGATGAAGAACAAACGAAGCAGAGACAAAACAGAGGCCAAGAAGAGACACTGGCTATGCCGTGAAACTGCGAGAAAGCTGTGATGAAACAGCAACAAAACGGCAATGAAATGGTGACAAAAAAGTGATGAAACGGCAATGAAACGGTGATGAAATAGTGAAAAGCGGTGACCAAACAGTGACGAAATGGTGATGAAAAAAGTGACGAAATGGCAACGAAACGGTGATGAAAGAAAGGAAACGGAAATGAAAAATTGACGAAACAGTGACGAAGCGGCGACAAAATGTGATGAAACAGTGACTAAAAAAGTGTCGAAACGGTGGCGAAACGGCGACAAAAAGTGACAAAAAAGGCAACGAAATGGTGATGAAATGGTGATGAAGCATTGATGAAACGGTGACAAAACAGTAGCAAGAAATAGTGACGAAAACGGCATCGAAATGGTGACAAAACAATGATGAAAAAAACGGTGACAAAAATGTGACAAAAACGGCAATGAAACGGTGATGAAACTGACAAAACGTAACGAACTGCAAAGAAATGGCGACAAAAACAGTGACGAAACAGTGACGAAATGGTGATGAAAAAAGTGACGAAATGGCAACGAAACGGTGATGAAAGAAAGGAAACGGAAATGAAAAATTGACGAAACAGTGACGAAGCGGCGACAAAACGTGATGAAACAGTGACTAAAAAGTGACGAAACGGTGACGAAACGGTGACGAAGCGGCGACAAAAAAGTGACAAAAAGGCAACGAAATGGTGATGAAATGGTGATGAAGCATTGATGAAAGCGGTGACAAAACAGTGACAAAATAGTGACGAAGCGGCATCGAAATGGTGACGAAACAATGATGAAACGGTGACAAAAATGTGACAAAACGGCAATGAAACTGATGAATCTGTGACAAAACGTGACGAAACGGCAAAGAAATGTCGACAAAACAGTAATAAAACAGTGACGAAACCAGTGGCAAACGGTGACGAAACGGTGATGAAACAGTGACGGAATAGTGGCGAAAAAGTGACAAAACAGTGACGAAATAGTGACGAAACGGCAATGAAATGGTCACGAAACAATGACGTAACAGTGACAAAAAAGTGACAAAACGGCAATGTAATGGTGATGAATCTGCGACAAAACGTGACGAAAGAAATGTCGACAAAAGAGTGACGAAACAGCGAGCCGGAAAACGGTAATGAAACATTGACGGAATAGTGGCGAAAAAGTGACAAAACAGTGATGAAACAAAGACGAAACAGTAAAAACAGTGACAAAAATGTGACAAAAAAAGTGACAAAACAGCAACGAAACGGTGATGAAACAGTAACAAAAAAGTGATGAAATGGCAACGAAATGCAACAAAACAGTTACGAAACAGTGACGAAATGGTGACAAAACGGCGACAAAACGTGTTGAAACAGTGACGGAATAGTGACGAAAAAGTGACAGAACAGTGATGAAATAAATGGTAAATGGACTGTACTTATATAGCGCTTTTCCAGTCATACTAACTGCTCAAAGCGCTTTACACTACATATCACATTCACCCAGTCACACAGACATTCATACCCCGATAGGCACATCGGGAGGCAACTTGGGGTTCAGTGTCTTGCCCAAGGACACTTCGGCATGTAGTCTGGGGAAGCCTGGAATCGATCCTCTCCGGTTGAAAGACGACTGCTCTTCCACCTGAGCTACAGCCGCCCATAAAGATGAAACAGTAACAAAAGAGTGACAAAACAGTGACAAAAAAGTGATGAAATAGTCACGAAATAGTGACATAACAGCGACGAAACGGTGATGAAACAGTGACAAAAAAGTGATGAAATGGCAACGAAATGGCGACAGAACAGTTATGAAACAGTAATGAAACAGTGACAAAATGGTGACAAAACGGTGTTGAAACAGGGACGGAATAGTGGCAAAAAAGTGACAAAACAGTGATGAAACAAAGACGATTCCCAATGACAAAATATGACAAAACGGCGACGAAATGGTGACGAAACAGTGACAAAAAATGATGAAAT
>JALJCO010012189.1:0-13057 GCA_023101725.1 Atherinomorus stipes | reverse complement strand
TACCGTCATATGCCTTCTTCAGTTACGTAGTACCATTGCTTTCAGAATAGGGATGTAACGATTATCGATTAAATGATTAACCGTGATAAAGTTCCCAACGATGAGTAATACAGTTTCAAATTTTAATTATCGTTAAAACCGCGATTGGTTGTCGCACTTTGAAAAACTCCCAGCGATGCTGCTCATTGCTGGAAAAGCAGCAACAGTCACAGTTTACAATGGCCACGTTTACATGGAGACTCTTTCCCTACTCGGATTGAAATCATTCTGATTGAGGATTTCAGGGCAGCTGTTTACATGGGAACTAATACATTCGGATCTGGCGTGTATATGCAACAATATTCCTTCAGATTAATCTGCCTGACATGCGCAGAATCATGTAAATCACGTTGTTTATTAAAGACGGAGGTCTACAAACAACTGGTCGTCACAGTCGTTGTGGTTTCTGCAGGACGTTAATGAAGCAGCAGCTGATCCTCATGAGCTCCTACTGGAAACAACCAAGAGGAAAAGCTGTAAAAAACAGAGTTTGAGTAAAAAACAAACTTTCTGGCTGTCCAAGGAATTACGTTGTTCACAGCCATCTGTCAAAGTGAGGAAACGTCACTTGGTTTACGTTGACATCTCGTCGAAGCATGCGCTGTAAGAGTGCAACATCACAACTTTCCAATTCAGCGTTTACATGATATCCTGTTCGGTTTGGGGAAAGGAATAGTCTACCCCTGTGAAACCGAAAGAAAATTCATTCAGTTCGGCGCTTTTCATTCGGAAAGAGGCGTTTACATGGATCATTTTAATTCCGAAAGAGCTTTTAAACCAAAAGCAATCGGTATATTTGGGTCCATGTAAACGCAGCTATTGTTTAATTTATGAAAACATGGCGGAAGGCAACGAAGGCACCCACAGGGACAGTCCTTTTGAGATTTTTCCCCCTTTAAGAAGGACTGAGTAGGGGCGGTGATTAGCTCAGTTGGTTGAGCAGCCGCCCCATGAACAGAGGCTACAGCTCCTCAGTGCAATTGGCCCAGGTTCGATTCCCGGTCCAGGTCCCTTTGCTGCATGTCACTCCCCACTCTCTCTGCCCCTTTCCTGTCATTGTACACTGTCGTATAAAGGCCACTAGTGCCCAAAAAAATCTTAAAAAAAAAAAAAAAAAGGACTAAGTAGATGTCTAGACCCATTTTGGATATTTTTACTGATGCTGGAGGCGATTTTAATAATACCGCGATAACAATGATAACGTGATCATTTTGGTCACAATAACTGTGATATGAAATTTTCATATCGTTACATCCCTATTTCAGAATTAAATTCAAAACTGCTCCTGGTCTTTAAAGCCCTCAATGGCCTCTCACCTGCCCAGCTGAGCTCCTCAGCAGTTACACTCCCCCCAGATTACTACAGTCTTCCTCCTCGCTTGTCCTATACGCCCCAGGTTTAGATACGACTCTAAGGGTGGCAGAGCTTTTTCTGTGGCAGCCCCACGACTGTGGATTGCAGTCATTACGACTGGTGTCATTTGTATTTTATTTCATGTTATGGATCACCGCGAGCATCCGGGAATTTTCGCCAAATTCGTCATATCCGGTTAGGTAACAGGTGAAAACATCGCTTCGTTGCATAGGGGAGCCACTCAGTTACCTGCTTCATTACTCGTCAATCTTCGTTTATTCTACTTTGGAAATACCGAGAAGTCCCGCTGCTTGCGCCTGCCATAAACATATCTATCACACGGACAAGAGAATATGTTTGTTCCAGTTCCCAAAACAACAGAAAAAGTCCCAAACAACATGCTAAGTGGCTAGCTGCTATCAAGCCCATAAATGCTGACAGTTCATGCTGGAAACCATGGAAACATCTAACAATATGTTCCGATCACTTTGTGACTGATAAAAAAGCATAGATTGTGGTCTCACTTTTAAACCCTGTAGTTGTTTTTGTACAGATGATAGAAAACACCATTAAATCAGTGGATGTACAGAATCACAGCGCCGCCCGCTGTTCCCGTCTCCTCAGGACTGTTAACGATTACGTTCATCCGGATTACTGCCATCAATGTTCCCACATAAGAATAAAAGCATAAAAAGCGGCAGAAAGGCATTTGCAGCATTATAAACATGCACAGTCATAACCAGTTACATACAGATGAGACTGCCGGTAATTTATAGCTTTATCAATGAGAGGTAAACTCCTGAGAAGTACATCAAAGAAATACCACCATTTCTTAAAAATCCGGGAGAAAATTAATATTCTATAAAAAATAAATGGCTTGAACACGGGGCTTACCTGATGAAACCAAATACATCATGAGATCGGGAAACTGATCATCAGGCTGTTATGTACAGGTAGGTTCGTCTAACCAGGCTGTAGCAGCAGAAGATGCATCACTTAGTCCAACAGATACTAGTTTAACTTCGTATCTTCTTCTAGCGTCGGCAGTAAGACTTTCACTATAACTGGACGTCATTTCTATAATATTTCAAAGACAGACCGGCGGAGAAAAAAAATTAAAAAGGGTGCAAAAGCAGTTTTTGAGGCTCATAGTCCATCAGACGCCGTTCAAATACGAAGCATGTTTTCACCGGGACCAGCTTCGTGGTCACGTGAATTCCGGGTTGTGACGTAGGCTCGCGCTGATCCATATATAAATATTTTCTCCTCTTTGTTAGTTTTTATTTATTTATCTTTTATTGTGTTTTGTTTTTAGTATCCCATCATTTAGTTGGGTTGTACAGCACCTCAGGCTCCAAAAAGATGCTGTTCGTGTGTTTTATAAATAAATGAACTTGAACTTGAACTACTGACTCCATTCATCACACTCCTTTCATACTATGGACTTTAAAAGTATTGCTGCTTCTACTCTGTACTAGCAGCTGTTTTGGCAGCCATTTGGTTTTCCACAGGAGATTCGGGGATTTCTCAAATGCATGAATGCGTCAAGGTGACCTCCAAGGCATGTTTTATGGGGAGGGAATGACATAATGACATAATAAAAGCTAAAAAAAAAAAAAAACACTGCATTTGTTAAAATTAGAGACTATATAAGTTTTAAAACTACAATCTCTAAAGCAGCTCCATAAACCTGGCAAATCCAGTATGCATCTTTATTCTGGCCTGAAACGGAAAACTAGATCAGGTGTGACAAGAGGGAGCAGAAAATAAAAATAAGGACCATTTCAAACATAATTATTATAGAAACATAATGAGAACTAAACTAGAACAAAACCACACAAATTAAGAACAAGTAGCACAAAATTGGCATCAGAATGGATTGTATAGCAAGAATCTCATGATTTCATCTCTGGTTCTAAAATGACAATATATGTCTTCCAGTAAACAAATTAGAATATCAAAGGTAAAAGATGTATTTAAATGTTTCATGTTCTTGCTTAGTGTCTACATTAACACCCTTCTGACTTCTGACCTAGATGTGCCACACTGTGTTATAAGACCTCCTCCATCAGGCTCCTTTACATCAGTAATATTGAAAAACGGCGATTCCACGTTTTCAGTCCTTCGATAGAGGCAGATAGACGCATCCTGCATATGTCTTCATCATTTTCACACCTTGCAGTAAGCTTATCTCCTTTTACAGTGAAAATGAGATCCTTATTTAACCATTCCAACATATTGCGCTCAGTAAAATTGAATTTTAGATGCACCGGAGAGTCATATCACTGCCAACCACTAACAGTAGAGGCACATTCCTCTCAAAATGTTCTGGAGTTACAGGACAGTCTTGACCTGGAATGTAGGAAAGAAATTTAATGATGACGAAACACACAAACATGGTGGACAACAGCATCCTGGCATGTATTTCATGTGGATTAAAGTTTTGTTTCACTGACTGTTTAGCTTAATTTGTTCAGATTAAAGGGAAATGTTCAGAAAGTTTGCCAATATTCCGTTACAGTCATATTTAAGATGAAACAGAACAAGAAACCCTTTTCTGATGATCTAGAGTGGAAAGGTTTTACACAGCATCTGACATGGTCTCATACTGTGTGGGTAACACTTTACAATAGGGACCACAAAATTAGCTTAAAGGAACTAGAGGCCGGATTAAGAAATGAGATTCGTGAGTGACGCGACTGGCGCTGCAGGCAACTGCAGCCACCAACCAATCTGTAGGACTATGTGAAATTCAGCCACCAAATTGTAGCACATTATGCAGCACACAGCCTGTTCAAGGCAACAGAGAGAGACGTGGGTGGGCTCGATCTTTATGGTTTTTAATTACTTCATCACTCATTAGTAAAAACTGGACATGGATGTGTATTCTCTCACAATTTCTGCCCCTAGCTCCTTTAACTGGAAACTAATGAGGAATGAACAGATGCTTACTTTGTTTATCTGGCATGGAGTAGTTTAACATGGATCTCATGATTTGTTCTCTCATTTTAAAATTAAATATATCACCTGTAATATATAAATTAGAGTAACAAAGGTGAAAGGTTCTTACCAGCATCTGTCCTCCCAACCACTGTAAACACAAACAGACATTTTCAAATTAACATCTTACACTGTCCAAATGGTTTATGGACACAAAACTGGCAAATGAATGAATGAATGAATGAATGAACAAATTAATTAATTAATCTTCCCTACATCTGTTCCAGTCTGGTCTCACTTTAAAGCATGTAAGGAGCATTTCATCATGACTATCAGTAACACAATAAAGACCTAAAAATGTGAGACGGTTCACATTTGTTATCGTATGGGCCAGTATTTCTTACATGGAGGGACCTTCAGGGGTACTTGAGGCGAGTCAGTTCAGGTGGTCCGGATTATACACAGATGTGGAAATGTGCATGTGCATTTGGAATAAGTTCCCCTGATCATGACTTGTAATACCGGATTTTTCTATTCCAGATATCTGAGATTAAATGTTTCGTGATGTTTTCTTTATCTGAACTTGGGAATAAGGAAATGTATTATGCAAAATTAATATAATATGTAAATAAAATTAAAAAAAAATAGAATAAGTAAAAAAGTAGATAAGGGTAAAAAAATATATAATTTAATAGAATATAAAATCTGTTTATTATGCTTGAAGTAAACATTTATTTAAGATACATAAAATTAATCAGTTTCAATTAAATTAATTTTAAGTACAGAAGAAAAATTGTTTTTATATGAAATATGAATTAGCCAGCCCAATATATCATAATTTGGATATATTTTTTATAATAGGTTTATATAAAAATATAGAATACACTGTATATCAAATGAAGGTATGTATATAAATCAAACAAAATTGGGTAAATGTGTGAAAATATCATTGAAGCCTCTTTATTTTTGTCCTGAAATTGCAAGTTGTTCGTGTTTTCTAGAAGGATATTAATCAAATTGAAACATGTTGATAGTAGGCTGCTTATTTTCCCTAAAATAATGGGGAAAATGCAGAGTTTTCATTATTAATAGGTTATCATGCTGTTATTTTACTCGCCCAACCCGTCATCACGATTGTGCTGAATAGGGTAGATTGAGTACAGTTGAGACAGTTTTCCCTCCTCTCATTTCCATGCAAAAATTAGACATTAAAAAGCGTCTGGACAGAAGTTTTTTGTTTGTTTCTTACAAAATGCATCCTGTCTTTTTGTTCTAAAAAATAACCAAGAAATAATATCCATAAGTAATTTATCATTTTCACAATTAATTAAAAACAAGAGGTGTGTTTTTGTCTCAACTGTACCCATAGAATAAAAATACTGAGTACAGTTGAGCCACCATTGAAAAATGTCTGGAAAGATGATGATGATGTCATGAAGTATTAAAAACTTAAATTACAACTTTTTTACACTTTATTAAGTTTTCGATTTGATTTTATTCAACAATAGCAGAGGGAAACTTTTTTTAAGAATTAAAAAAACCAAATTATCCAATGGATATTGCAAACAGTACACATGTAAACACAATAACAGTGCAATAATAACAGAATGACAAGTCAGAATAGCAGGCTATTCAAAAACAAAAACACACAAACAAAAAGATTTGTTCTCATTTTTCCTAATTGTGACTTAAAACCCTCCTGCGCTGCTGAACAGCATGCAAATCAATAACGTTCTGCATCGGGGTACAGTTGAGACATTGCATCTCAACTGTACCCCGATGACCACTTCGCACATTTCACTGAATTAATTTTAAAGACCTGACATGATACGATGTCATGAAATATATCAGCTTTTTAGAGCACAAAACAACGTTTGCAGATATATGTTAACTTTGAAAGTAACATAAAGGGAGGAAGATATTCATTGTGACAGCAACATGGTAAAATTCATTATTATCATTATTATTAATTTAAAAAAAGCCTGATGTTTTCCTCTTCATATCTCCACGCACGCAAACATGGAAGCTTCAATGACGCCTTTGTCACAAAACAAAAACCGAAAGAAACAAAAAAAACAGACGCATTCAAAGTTTTAAAGCTTCATGACATAACCTACGTTAACTATTCTTTCGCATACATTTTCATAATTTATCTTTCGCATCTGGTGGATGTTATTAGGCAGGATCTCAGAGCTGTGCGCGTGTCGTCCCTGTTTGATAAAACTTTCTGGATCATTTCGACCGTTCACCAAAGTCACTAAGACGTGTTGAATTCCTTATGAAGACAAAAGTAGCTAAATAACTCATATGACAGGTTCTTAATTTAGTTTAGTTTAGTTTTAGGTCCAGACAGGTGCAGGGAAAACTTTAATACATCTGATGAGAAATCACGTGCTTTTAAGGAAGCGCCTCAGTCTTAAAAACTCTGCCCTTCAAAAAGTATTCTCTTTAATTAAATCATTGTGACGGAAGACTGTGGTTCAAACCACCCTTCACCCTGCCACATAATAATAATAATAAAAGATGCAAAGTTAAATTATTCCACCAAAGGACCGAATAGACTCACCGTTTACGCATATCATCATCATCATCAGCACATTCACTCTCATTTTCTCAGAGATGGGTGTCGATGAAAAATGTCTTCGCCAAACAAATCGGGACCTCAGGTCTCAGTCCAGCAGCTTAAATTGCCGTTTAATGATGTACCAACACAAGTAATCCTGGACGTTTATGAGGACCTGTCAGGGGTTTCTTAACTTCTACCCGCTTCCTTGAGGCAGGGAGACAGGGGAGTGGCAACAGGGGAGTGGTCAGGTGAGGAAAAACAGGCTTTGCATGTAGCTGCATCTTCGTTTGTATAGCCGCTCTTGGTCGATCAGAAGTCAGATCTTCCTCGATTAGTTCCTGAAAACATCTCTTCAATTTAACATTATTACAAGTTATAAGCTTGAATGTTGGATCTGTACGCTACAGTCAATGATAAAGAGGATAAACAACCATGATGAAGGTTACAGTATTTCACTAAAATACATTAAACACTTTCTTTACCTTTAATATGACCTCATGATTTGGATGTACTGGAATGGAATTTCCTCTAGGGGATTGATAATGTATCTTTTATTTGATTTGATGACTAGAACAATTCAGTTGAATGACAGTAAATAATTTATTAGATAGATAGATAGATAGATAGATAGATAGATAGATAGATAGATAGATAGATAGATAGATAGATAGATAGATAGATAGATAGATAGATAGATAGATAGATAGATAGATAGATTAAATCTTGACGACAAATTTTCCACACAAGGACATTTTAGTTAAGCAAAAAAAAAAAAAAAAAAGAACTCTGACTATATTAGAGCAAGGTGCAATTAAAGAAATTTATATATATAAAATATACCATATGGGATTATTAAAAAATGCAGGAGAAATACAAAAACTGAAAAAATATAGATACTGTTGATTATAGTAAATGCTTTGAAACTCAGTTCTGAACAACACTTTCTGCTGCATGCAAGTGTGATATCAAACTCCCATGATGGCACACTTGTCATGTGAAGGCAGCGTCGACAGTTTGGAAGAACGGCTCTTAAATAAATGGCTCAACTAAGATCAAAATCTCATCGTTCATTTAAAAGAGCCGTTCAAAAGAATTGATTTGTTCATGAATGTCACATCTCGAGGCTATAACGTGGCTAATTTTAAATCCACCTTCTAGTTCCAGTCTGGCTTGGACCCAATGCGATGGCATTCTTTATTCCTCATTTTGACCCTGTAGTTATTTGACCTCTTGTTGCCTTTCTGTCATCTCCAACCAGTCTGCCCATTCTCAACTGACTTCTGACATCAGCACAGCACTATGGTCCAACTGCTGCTCATACATACAGGGATTGTTTATATTATACATGGATATATTGTCCACATTGTTTTACCATCTGGGTCATACTTAACATGAAAACCAAAGCAGTTCCAAATGCCAGACCTGAATGTAGTCAAATGAGTATTGTCTTTGTACACTTACAGTGGCCCTATACTTTGCTAATTACTGTATATATATATATATATATATATATATATATATATATATATCTGAAGTGCCCATGTTGCTAGCAGTTAGCCTTTAGCAAACTTCAGCTGCGACCTAGTTTCTCTAAATGTGGTTATAGCCAAATAAGGTGTAGCCAATCAAAATGAAGTCAACTTGGTCTCCGGGTAAAGCTGCATATCATTAACACACCCAACTGTATTACTGAGGAAGGGAGGTCTAGCATGACAAAACAGTACCCAGCTGTGCCATTTTTTTCTTTGGCCAATTAACATGTGCAGTAATGTCAACTGCAAGAACCAGTTTTTACTGCTTTGTGATCACTCCTTTAAGGTATTCTTGTGTTATCTTTCCAGGCGCCTCCACATGTAAAATAAGGAGCAGCAAAATCACATCTCAATGACTTGCTTCCATCTGTGTCCGAATGTCCTCCCTACTCCCTAACCCAGTGGTTCTCAAACTGGCCCCCCAGGGGGCCCAGGCAGGCTTAGTTTTTGTACTTCTAACAAAAAATGGGCATATTCTTTAAAGTACTAATGAATGATGATGACTCAATAAGCACCCCCCCCCCCCCCCCCCCACCTCAAATACAGTGCATTTTTTCATGTATTTCATGGTAAATGTTTGGGTACATGTGGTAGCGGTGGTGGGATGGGGGGCTTGACATTATTATTTCGAATGAAAGGGGGGCCCTGCAAAAAAAGTTTGAGAACCACTGCCCTAACCCCTCATTCACTCCATAGGAATGCACTACATAACAGACTATCTAGTGCTCTCATTCTGCCTGCGATTCGGACACTAAGCTGACTACTTTTTCTTGCCGCAAATCATGTGATTACCAGCTGTCACCGTGGCATACACGGTGGCAACCACGGTACCTACAACGCACAAAAAGATTTTTTTGCAAATCAAATCTGTAATTTTAAACAAAGTTGTTTTACTTACTTATATTGTGTTTAATCTCTTTTCTGTCATTTTTTCTCTCCTTTTTTTTTTTTACTGCTACTCAATGTGTGCAACACCTCGCGCCATTCAGCTCTCCTGACCGCAATGCATTTTGATCTATATTGTCCCGTCTGGGGACCATTTGATGCTCACTAGTTTTCAAGATGCATTGTGGGTTACTTTGAGTGTACTACTTTTGTCTTTCTAGACATTCGGACACCCCTACAAAATGGCGTGATCCCTATATAGGGCCCTATGTAGGGAATAGGATGGACATTCGTAGCCTGGTACACCAACCAGACCAACGCCATGTATGAGGTACACGGCAAGTCAGTCTGGGTTCCCTCCATTGGGAAGTGATTTCCACTCCGGTAAAAAATTGACCGGACCAATCACAGCGCAGCAGCAAAATTATTAACAGATGAACGTTAAGCTCTGACATTTCCACCGCTGTTTCTGCTCTGTTTTGGTGCGTAACTAACAGCTTCAGGGTCATAGTCACATGACATGCGACACAAACGCTTTCTCATATTAGTAGTTCAGCAATAAACAATGCTTACATGTAACAGAGTATTTATAATAATAAAACCAAACATTCTATGTTAATATACACAAGAAAACTACATTAAATAAAAGAGGGAAAAACAATGTGTAAACGCTGACTTGCAGCATCGCCATATGCAACATAGCAACAGAGTGTCAACTACAGTCATCTCTGATTGGTTGGCTCCGGTTCACTTTCACTCCCGTTAGTCCCGCCTCTCGTCTCGCATTGGAAATCAGTCTCCAACGGAGGGAATCCAAACTGACTTGCTATGTATCTCATACATGGCGTTGGTCTGGCTGGTGTACCAGGCTAGGACATTCGGACACAACGAACGTCATTGGTTGATGAGCTGGTTGTGGCGCAGCGCATTCTTTATGATGTCACTTCCTAACCAAACTCAAATGGCTAACAAGTCTCCACACCAATCCAAGAACCGAAGATTCAAGAATTAGACGGCACACGTGCCCGTTTAAAGGAGTGATGACATAGCAGTTAAAAACTAGTTTATGTTGTTGTCATTACTGCATATGTAAATACTGCAAAGAAAAAAACTGCATTTTTTACAGCGTAGTATTGTTTTGAAACGCCAGACCTCACTTCCTCATTAATACAGTTAGGTCCGGTGATGATTTTGGAGCTTTACCAGGAGACCACGTTGACTTCATTTTGATTGGCTACACCTTATTTCGCTATGACCTTATTTGGAGAATCTAGGTCAAGCTGCGGTCGGAGTTTGCTAAAGGCTAATTGCTAGCAACATGGGCACTTCAGACAGTGTGAGCTACGTTTATCAGACAAGACAGCATTTATAAAATAAATAAACTTACAGGTAATGACAAGGTTGTGGTCGCCTCCCTCTTGCTGCAGAAGTTTTTCTTTTAAATCCATTTGTTTGAAAACCCAGACCTGACTGCACAGAAGTTACTACTAGCTCCATACATGCAGCTGAATCAGACAGGGAGGGGAGGGGGAGCGAACGGTGCATAGATCATTAGGAGAAAAGATGGGGGGGCTGCTTACTTGATAGTGTGCTCTTATTGGAGCAATTAAATTACGTAGAATGATAGAACTACGTAGAATCATAACCTGATGTCTGATTCAACTGTTTCTGAGCAGAGAGACAAAGCTGACAGACCATAAACAGGAACTTTGATTCTCACTCTGGACATTCACATGGCCTCATCAGTGCACAGCAGATCATGACATACACCCAAAACCCCAGAAAAGTGAAATTTGATGTCATGGCAACTTTAAATATCCGGGGAGGGGACCCTTAAATGATAGGCTCGTGTGGCCGAGGGGCGGGGGCTATTGGCTAAACAGATTTATGCGTTTAAGCACTTACATGGCCTAGTGTAGACATGGCCAAAAACAGTTAAGAGAAGAACAGTAAATACACAAAATACAAAAAAACAACAACTCCTTTCAACCTGGGAATATTGTATTGCGTATGACATTACCCATCATGATTGTCAATACAACAATACACAGAAGGTGATGGTCACTGGTGATGGTTGTGTGTGTATCTCTAATACTATGATCCCCTTTCTTGTAGCGTTGTGTGTATATATTGCCCACGTAAGGAAGCTATGTATTGATGATACTGTCTGCAGTCCGTATAATCATCTGAAGAGCCTTCCCCTCTGTCTAGGTGGTATTTCTGTAACAGACAGTGATGCCGTTCATAGGATGCTTTCGACCAGGCCTTTACATGCCTGGGTGAGGGGACGGTGGCTCAGGCCAACTTTCCAAAGCAACCTGATAAAATGCAAACCCTGCCGGGCTTTTTTCACCATGGCAGTGGTGTTCGTGGTTCAGCTTAGGTTCACTACCACCTGAGGGCCAAGGAACCTGTGGCAGTCCACTCTCCGCCACAGCCTCCCTGATGATGAGGCTGCAGAGGAGGGGCTTTCTTCCTTAAGACCATTATCAATTTATTTGTTCTTAGGATAAGAATGGTCTCCTGTAGTTCAAGATAGAGTTGACCTGTTCCCTGTACCCTGACTCGTCCCCACCTTTAATCAGACCCAGGACGGTTGCCATCTGCATATTGAATGATGATGGCGTAATCTGTCGCTGCAGTCGCTGGTATACAGAGTGAAGAGTCTTGGGCTGAGGCAACTGCCCTGTGGTGAATCTGTACTGATGGTGAGCTGAGCTGAAACTTTGGTCTGTCCATAATGAAATTCCAAATCCAGTTTCAAGTGGTGGGCGGGACCCCCAGGTCAGTCAGCTTCCCGATCAGCTTGCCTGGTCGGACGGTGTTAAAGCAGAACTCAGTAACTTCAGCTCGGGGCTCCCCCTAGTGGCGTCCTTTCACTGTCGTAAAGTTCAACCCCCCCTACACCCCCACAGCACACAGACGGCTTCTCTACCTGCCTTTCCTCTATTTTGATCCCTGGATATTTTTCCAAGCTTTTACTAGCTTGTTGATGCTACTTTGCTGCGTTGGTAGCAGCACCACGTCTCCCTCTGCTCAAAGCAAAGACCTGTATCTTCTGAAATGGGACGTTTTACCCGCGATTGCGGGTAAATATGCCGTGGATTACATTTTTCTCTGGTGTTGGCGAGTAGCAGGTAAGAATATGAACTTTTATTTACTTTTTGGGGACGTGACAAGTGATTATTGAGCCTGAAGCAGTGATGCTTCACCCGGCGCCCAGGCAGCGCAAGCTACGTAAATCACTCTGGTCCAGCAAAGAGTTGGTTATGAGAGCCAGGAGCCGTGTTTAGGTGGTGTGAAGCTAAAGAAATGTTTTCTTCGAATTAGCGCTGGTAGTCTGGTTCAAATCAGAGCTGGAAGCAGCTCGGTAGATAGGGGACCTGAGTACCGTACAGCTCTTTCTGTTGTCGCAAGTTCTGCTCGGGGTCGGCGCAGGCAAAGTTGCATAGAGCTGCTCGCAGGCCAGAGGTGCACCGGCGGGAGGGGGCATTGAATCGGGCTCCATAAACACTTTGTTTAGCCCCACGGGGGATTCCGGGAGCCATTTATTGAGGTGAAAAAGTTACTGAGTTACGGCGCCGGGTGGCCGGGGCCGTTACGGGGCCGTTACGGGGGCCGTTCCGGGGGGGGGGGGTCCTGGGCCCAGGTGCTGGGGGGTGGCCCCTACCTCCGGGGCTCGGGGGACCCGGCTTGGCGCTGGGGGGGGGGGGGGACGGGCCGGCGGGACGTGCCTCCTCTG
>JALJCO010012188.1:0-51592 GCA_023101725.1 Atherinomorus stipes | reverse complement strand
TAAAGTCCCTGTTTTCATACCATAAAAGTTGTGGATGCTATTCTAATGGTGAATTATCCCTCGCACCCAAGCTAATTAAACATGACAATTAAAGCAGCAGCAGAAAAGAAGACGTAGAGTTTTGCAGGCTGGGAGAGGGAGACACATCAGTGAAGTAGAGCAAATGAAACCTACTTTCTCTGAGCATCTGAGTTCTGCCATCATGACCAGAGCAAAAACCACTGAATTGAAAAAAGCAAGAAAAACAGCCAGATCTGAGGAGTCAGAGCAAAGGATTGGGTGGAGGTTAATAACGAGAATCATCTCAGATAAGGACACCAGAAGAAGACTGACAACTTCTGCTTCAGCTGGGCACAGATTATTGGGTATTGTGTGGAGATGATGAGAGAAAGCAGACGTAGAGAGATGGAGTATGGTGACTGAGCTCTTTTAAACAGCCCTCAGCAGCAGATGAACCAGTCTGGTATAGCTGGTCACCTCACATTCTTAACCTGTAAATACTAAAGACACAGCTGTGGAAATATGCAACGTAATTTATTGATGTTTAAAAGTGGAATTTCAGACATTTTGGCAGTTAGATTCAAATAAACAGAAAATGATAAGACAGCTGAAGAGTCCCGATGCTGGAGGGGGATGCCAGATATTGCCTGTAAGACCCTTTTGGGATCAGGAAAGGTGGTGATGGAAAGGAAGAGAAGTGGATAAAGACAGTTTTAAAGAAGAGGGATCAGATTGATTGGGGCTACTGCCTCCTTCTTGTTCGCAGCTTTTAGAGCGAGAGTTGTGATGACAGAATGAAGAATGTGAGTTTCGGAATAACAGGTGATGAAGAGACAAACAAAGGCAGACATGAGGAGAAAGTTCTTTCTCACTAAGTTAATCTACATCCAGCTATGTTGTTCTGGCCCCTGACGTTCATAGCTGCCAACAGCAAATAACCAACAGCCTGCAGCATGTCCAACAAGTAATACAGAAGAGTTTATAACTGACAGCCACGTGTTAGCCATGTTAGCGAACAAGTGAGCTTACCGATCCAGGAGAAAAGTCACCATTTCCTTGTTTTGATACCAGGGAAAACGTTTTTGCGGGTCCATCTGGTGTAGGTTTCACCTAAATTTACTCCAGTTCTTGCTCTTCCCCAGGTCACTCCTCTTCTGAGACAGATAACAATATCTCCGGGCTCTACATAGCAGGGGCTGCTTGACTTGCCAACTCCACTGCTTCTCCCTGTGCCAGCCTAACTGTGCCCAACATATTGCCACACAGAGATCATATTGGCAACCCGCAATAGCGGTGTTTATTGGCTTCTAGATGTAAACATAATGCCATTGCTTCAAACCGTTTAAAATTATTTTAAATTCTATTTTCATACTAAAATATAACTTTTTATGGAAATGTTATATTTTCATTCTGCACCCCTTCAAATGACTTGTAGAGGTATTTTTTTAAAATATAGCTTTTAATAAAAAATATTCCATATTCAACCTTAAAGGTAGAGTCCAAAGTCCCTCCAGCGCTTCTGTTTGCAAACAACAGTATTCAAACTTAGCGCTCCTCCCAGGCTACTCGTTCTAGCTAGCCTATTCAACTTCAAACTTCACCTTCAGTACTCAGAAGCGGGTACAAGCCAAACTATTATTAACCCTGGTTTTCCAAACTGCATAATCTGAAGCTCTTACCTTTTCTTTGGTGCATCCACAGTGTTTCCTTTCTTTCTTTCTTTTTTTTTTCCTTCGAGAGTTCGAGTGACTGGCATCTGCTCCAATCATGAGTTTTTTTCCACACAACGTCATGCTCTAAGCTCTGTCATTGGCTGCCGATATAAACAGAAATCTCCACCCAGAAACGTCCCGACTAGACCAAAACAATACAAAAGAGCGAATTACAGACAGGGGAGAGAGAGTTGCGCTAAAATGCACCATGGCACGGGAGTAGAGGCCCAAAGGTGGGGTTTGAGACGGATTTCACTTGCTCAAGTCTAACGTTTATTTTTTACGGGGGAACTTCGGACCATACCTTTAATGATCACTGACCCAATCTGTCTCTATGCACTTAGATTTTTCTCAGCTCTGACCCATCATAGATTCCTCACTCCATCCTAAAGCAAGTGGGTGATCAGCAGGTTATCGGTGATGCTGCCTTCATCCAGAGAAGCTCTGCTGGTGATATTTAAGGTACACGCCACCTGGGTGAAACTGAGTTCCCCTCCCGCAGTTCCCTGAGTTGAACAAGTGGGTAGAAGCGTTTTCTAGCCGACCTAGTCATTCTCTGAATCTGGCAGGACTGACTTAAACTTAGATTAGCGTAGTGGCTGTAATCTGGCATATCCAACTAGCACCACTTAGTGAAAGTGAACTAATTAACTCTGGATTTTTTCCAATTACGTTTCGTGACCCGTACATTCTGATTGAGTACAAATGAGAATCCGATTTCACATCAAAGGACTGACTAGGTGGCATTCAATAAGGGAACTATATGCCGCTGAAGTACAGGCCAGTCACAGGCGAAGCACTGCGAATAGTAGCAACGGCGCAGTACCTCCAACTTCTGTAAACAGGGTTGCCAACGGATGCTGCGCATGCGTGCTGCCTTTGCTACTATCCGCGGTGCAAGACATGTGAAAGCCTACATAGAGTTTGCCAAAAAACACATGAAGGACTCCCAGACTGTGAGAAATAAGATTCTCTGGTCTGATGAGACCAAGACTGAACTTTCTGGAGTTAATTCTGAGCGGTATGTGTGGAGAAAACCCAGGCACTGCTCATCACCTGCCCAATACAATCCCAACAGTGATGACAAACAGTGAAACATGATGGGGGGAGTATCATGCTATGGGGGTGTTTTTCAGCTTCAGGAACAGGACAAGTGGTTGCAGTCAAAGTAAAGATGAATGCACCCAAGTAAAGAGATGTCCTGGATGAAAACCTCTTCAGAGAGCTCAGGACCTCAGACTGGGCCAAAGGTTCACCTTCAAACAAGACAATGACCCTAAGCCCACAGCTGAAAGGCGTGGCTTCTGAACAACTCTGTGACCATTCATGACTGGCACAGCCAGAGCTCTGACTTAAACCCAACTGAGCATCTCTGCAGAGACCTGAAAATGACTGTCCACCAACGTTCACCATCCAACCTGACAGAACTGGAGATGATCTGCAAGGAAGAATGGCAGAAGATCCCCAAATCCAGGAGTGAAAAACTTGTTGCATCATTCCCAAGAAGACTCTTGGCTGTACTAGCTAAAGGCAAAAGGGTGCTTCTACTCAGTACTGAGCAAAAGGTCTGAATACTTGTGATATGTGATACTTCAGTTTTCCTTTTTTGATAAATTAGCAAAATTTTCACATTTCTGTTTTTTTCTGTCAAGATGGGGTGTGAGTGTACATTAATGAGAAATAAAATGAACTTTTTTTATTTTAACAAATAGCTGCAATGAAACAAAGAGTGAAAAGTTTAAAGGGGTCTGAATACTTTCCGTACCCACTGTATATACTTCTTCAAATTAATAATTTTCACATACAAACTTTAAATGAATGGGTGAGATAAATTCTTTGAAATGCGATTGTTGAAGGGGTGTCCCAATTTAGGGGTTGACTGTCAGCCCTACCCCTTGTGACACCATCTTAACTGGCAAGGGGTATAGCTGAGATAGGGCCTAAAAGTCATGGTCCTGCCTGTCTTTGTTTCATAAGCATATTTATACTTTGTTTTCAGGTTTTCATTCCTTCTCTGGTATGTTTCTCCCTCCTTCATTTTAATTAAGATTTTTTTTTCTTTAAATTACCATCTTGTGTTGGGCTATCTGGTCTGTTCTTGACTTACTTGTTCTTGATGTCCGCAGAAATCTTTCCCATGTCCAGACTGCAGTATTCCCAACTGTTTATTCCTCATTTACTCGCCTACATTCACTCATCCAATCATCCTGTACAAGCCTACTGTGACTGGTTTAGTTATTTTTCATCCTGCAATGCTGGATCATAGTTTAAGAGTTTAATTTGGCAAAATGCGATGCTAAACTAAGCTACAGTGCCCTAACTTTAGCTGTACCTGACCAGTTAAACCAGAGGCATTTTTAGCCTCATCCGTCATCTATAAAAAATAAGCCAATCACCTGAACAGCAAACTTGCTTTGAAGGTTTATCCTCTGCAGTGAGCACCTCAGACTCGGGTTTTATCTGAATCCTGTTGTGTTAACCGTCTGTGACCTGAGGCCTTGTTTAGCAAAGCTTTCTAAAACCTCTTCAAACATCCTCTCTTTCCCAGCCTCTGAAGAAACCGGAAACTTTGTATAAAATAGTTTGACGTTAAATCTTCAGCTTTTGGCTGCAAAAACTTTGCTCTCATGTTGATCAGTAATTAAAAGAAGAGATTGTCTTGAGTTGCATCAGAATGTAATGGGTTAACCTCAGCTGCACTTTCAGTAAATCCTTGTAGGATTACTCATGCATCTTAACAATCAAGCACAGTGGCATTAATTAATGAGGCATTTGGTTTGTCATGAATTATGATGTAAATGATAAATGTTAGCCTTTGCTAACAGAAAAAAATTAAGCGACCAGCCGAGCCCAGTTACCTTCCTGTCTACACAGTTAGAGGTCTAATCAGGCTCCAGAAGTGACACCACCTGTGTGGGTTTGCAGTCTTTGAAATGTAAAGCATAATGACCAGATCCAGCCTGCTTTTTAATGCAAATGTAGCAAGGTACACAACGAAGGGCCCAGGCGGGATTTGAACCCCAGACTCCAAGGTGAGAGTCATGCACACTAACCAGTCAGCCAAAGGGACATCCCTGTGGCCGAGTAGCCAGGGTGCATGGTCAATCAGAGGCATAAGTGACAGGACCCCACACTGTCACATCTCTCTCCTTCTTTCCACAAGCACATCCTCATGCTCTGCGAAGGGGTGCTACCAATTATGAATCCATGGACTGTTTACCAGTGTTGCACATGGATCCTGCTGACAACACCAGCATGTGTTGAGGTGTGCAATGCAGGGCCCGGTTGGGATTTGATCCCCAGACTCCCAGGTGAGAATCATGTGCTCCGACCATTCAGCCAAAGGGTCCCTGTGGCAAAGTAGCCAGGGTCCATGATCAATCGGAGGCATGACAGGACCCCACAAATACATTTTTAGATTAACATGTTCAGATGCTAATAACAGACCATTTAAACATAACTTGATATTATCTGCTGATGTTTGACTTTACTTATGAAATCATTAGTTAATCTTTAGTCAGATTGGATCCAATGTGTTTCTGCTGGGTGGGAAGAGTGTCATGAAATGAATGACTGAGTTTAATCTATTGGTTACTAAACTAAAGATTTATTCTTTGACACCGTTGATATGTGAATAAGCGGTCATTTAAAAATCCTCCTGCTGTTGATGTGATGTCTGACACTTCTGTATCTACTAATGGAGGAAAATATAAATGCGTTTAAATACTTTTAGAAAAGCTTTAGCTGTAGTCTGACACAATAGAGGCTGCAGCTAAACCTGTCTTAATGCACTCATATTTAATCATTTACTGCATATTTTTCTGTTATATTACACAAATCAGATCAGATTCACTGCTCTTGACTTGAGCTATTCTTCTGACATCTTTACCATCCAAAGACCTTCAATCCCTCTGTAGCATTTCTTCTATGATGATTGCGACAGAGATTTATATGGATCCGAGGCTTTCGATGGCCTCCATGCTGGCAGAGAGGTGTTCATCTCTTTCAGGCTGGATTTTTATGATGATCTAATCTCTTGCATTTCAGGTTTTGGTCAGTTGAATTATATCCTTTCACTTTGTGAACAAGAAGGCAATTTCTTTGTGGCTGAGGTTTATGCACTAAACCATTTTACTGACTCGCCTTGAAGAAAGTAAGAGGCTCAACGTTATCTATCAAATGACCAAATTACTTCTACTTCATCTTTTTTCGTTTCACGTCATATTTAATAGCTTTGAAAATTTTCAAAGGACGCAAATACTACAGCAATAAAGTATACCTGAGACAGCTGGGATCCACCATAGTACTGTAAGTACTGGAGAAGTATGTGTGCTGGTTTATTTATATAGTTATATGCAGTTTATGTTGAGGAGTAACAAAAGAAATCACAATTTATGCGCATCACAATGTAATCACAGTGAGAACAAACAAGTTTTTCATAATAATGGTTTTATTCTGTGTTCTCTCTCATCTTAGTGGGCGGTTATAAATTCCCAATTTACACAAATATTCTTCCTTTTATGCATTCAGTCAGGGATCATAATGAAGACATTTTACAGAAGCTAAAAGCAGATATATTTCAGATGTGTTGAAGAAAATCGTTTTAATTGGATATATGGCAGAACAGCATGCTGTATGTGAACCAGAGGCTTTGCTGGGATTCAGAGGCACATATTCCCTGAATTCTGTTGTTCCATGGATGTTTGTCCAGCTAAAGGCTTGTCTCTGTCATTTGGTCCTTCATACTTTTCCATTACATGACCCATGAATGATTCAGGAGTCACTGTGTTTGTTGCAAATAGTAATTCATTTTTTATAACAGCTTTATCTTGACAAAAAAAAACTCTTCTTACATGTCAGACCATCCTGCTGAGCACAACTGCATCTCCATCACTCGTAGATGATGTACCATGCAGACATGTACATACATATATGTACACATGTTTTTGTTTCTATGTATATGCATGGACTCTCTTGTTCTCTCTGATGAAATTTCCATACATGACTCACTGTGGAAAACATCACTTTGGTTCATAAGTATCACGCTGTGACCTCTTATGGTAAATGTGATACTCTCAAGTATTTGTGAGCAGCGCATCAATTATATATAAATATATATGTCACTACTTTGCATATCTTTTCCACTAAGCCTATGTGTTTTTTTGTGTTTTTGCTTTTGTAATTTTTTTTTTTTTTTGCCCCAGCCACGCATCAAATGCTTTTAAGTGGGAATACAAATGCATTTGCATCACTAATTGACTGTGCGTGGTTATACATTTGAAGCCACTTCCTGTCTCTTACCCTGCTCTGGATAAGTAGCTATTTACTGAATGACTAATATATCAAATGATATAAATGCCTTATATAACAGCTGCTCTGTTACAAAGAGACAAAAAAAACTCTAAACTCTATTAGTCAAGGTATTCTCCAAATCACACATCAAATCCCCATGACTCTGGCATGTTTCAAAATAAACTGTACAGAGCAGAGGCTCAAGGAGATATACAATGTAATTTTATTCTGACCCCAAGAGTATACACACAGTCCTAGTGCAAAACCAAGTGCAGACCCCAATGCAGACCCAAATACAGACCCCAGTGGACTGGGGTGTAAATCATGTGACTCAAAGAGACAGAAAAGAAAGTATAGAATGTCTAAAAGCTGTTTTTGGCAGTACAATGCCATAGCTATTGATGTAAGAACTTAATAACCAAAATCACTAAGAAAAGCATGGAAAATGCCTAGATATTAGTACTTGAAATAAACTCTTATAAGCTGTTTTATTTGTCCAGACAAATGCACTTTTAGTACCAGACATTAAAATGACCAAGAAATATGAGAAAACAAGGGTGGTCTCTTCGTTTCATATGAGAAAACAAGGGTGGTCTCTTCGTTTTTTCCATGACTGTATGTATGTACGTATGTGTACAGGTATGTACACATACGTGTGTGTGCATGCATGCGTGTGTGTGTGCCTGACTGCTGTGATTTTTCTGCTAGTCTTGGGGGGACAGTTATCACCTTGACTTGTCTTTACCTCCAGCTAGTGGCAGACTCTCCACCCATCTTATTCTGCAGCTGTTCCAGGTGAGAGTGGCAACCTCATTTAGCTAAATGTTTTCCCTTTCTTTTTTCCTGGCAACTTAAGCTCGTAAAACAGTTCAAAGGGAAGTTTTCCCTGTTCTTTCCTCATACTATGCTCCCCCTCCCCTACCTCTCTGAGTTCAGTTCTCTCTACTCTTTCCTTTCTCTCTTTTCTTTGCCTTCACATCTGAAGATTAATAATGCAGCATAACTGATCCCCCCTCTCCCTTCTTATTTTATCTTCACCAGATAGTGCTCAGACAGCACAAGCTAATTTTAGAGGATGACACCGCTGAGTGCTTGCGATAAGAAGCTCACAATGAGCGGGACATTATTTTCTCTCAGTCAGATTCCAGTCCCTCTCAGGTGGAAATCACTGTAAACACGGCGTGTCCCAGATCCCAAAGATTGCAGGAATTGCAGAACATACTTTGCATCACCACTCTGACTTTCTGAGCTTGCATCTGGCATAAATCACTATTTCTACTGTACAGCATCTTACAGAAGAAACACTTTATGTTTGCACTTATTAATGACGAATTTTCACATATACAGCGGTTTTCTGTGGAAGACAAACTGCACAAGTGTGTTGCTGGAAATATTTGTTGCAAGCAAAGATGAAATGAGTGACCCGGTCTTAGTTTAAACTATCTTGATTTTGCATCCATGCAGCATTGTGTGAGTCCTCAGTTAATTATCTATATGTTTTAAACAGACAAGAGTCTTAAGATGCATCTTTTTCATAATTTACAGAGAAGTTGAGCAACAGCAGAGGGCTCTAGATCCTTGTTTGGCAAAGCAACCTCTTTAGCATTCCACGCATACAGCCCACAGCACAAGTGTTTATCATATGAAATGTATTATTAATTTCCAAGCCTTCAGAAATATCGACCTCAGTATTTGTCTGACCTAATCATGTTTATTTTATCTTGCCCAAAGCGTGTAAATCATGCCAAATCAGCTTTAATTACAGTGAAGTGGAGTTTGTCTACAGTTGAGGCAGCAGAGATTGGATTCAAGGACAGGATTATTTTATTGCTAACACCAATTTTTTGTTGCCTCTTGCTCTTTAGGTGTATTGCAATGCTGACATGTGGGCGCATGTCTGTGTGTGTGTGATCTTATCTGACGAGGGAGATAATTGGAATTTATAGGAGGTAATAGATAACATGGTTGCACGTACAGCTAAGCTGACAACAGTGGGTGAAGCAATATATATCATATCATGGCTGTTCAATTTCCAAGAGTTGCTTAGAATGGAAAGCCAGTGGCTGGATGGGATGATGCAGTAGAGTTTGACACACTGAAGGTGTTGCACTCAGGATTTGCTATTCTCTAAAGCTGGTAAACCACACGCACAGTTATGGGACTTTATTATCTTTTATAAAGTCTTGGAAGGTCTTAGAGGACATTATAGCAGTCATTATCTGTTTCCAGTCCTGCAAGTTGTTGCTTCTCTAACTGCCTATACCTCAGCCAAAGATGAGATTCCAGAAAGGAAAACATTCAATTATTGTGAGTGGGACATTAAAATCCCTGGTCCTGGTTCTGCCATTAAAAAACAAACAAATAAACAAAAACATTTAATGAATCAAACTGGACATTAAATAAGTTCACTAGTGTAGAGTTACTTAGTGCTTAATGCTTGACTCAAGCTGTACTGACGACCAGTCCAGGTTGTACCCCTCATCTGGCCTGCAATGGGCTCTATGCACAGCCCCACTACTTCCTGAACTTAAGGTAGCTTCTTTGTTTCCCGTCTTTCATTACTGGACGAACTGATTAATCCAGGTGTGTCTGGCCAGTTACTGAGATCAGACACACCTGGATAAATCAAGTCGTCCAATAATGGAAGACAGGAAGCAAAGAAGCTACCTTAAGTTCAGGAAGTAGTGGGGCTGTGCATAGAGCCCATTGGCTCCAGCCCCCACTGAACCCTGCCCTGGAATAATGGTGCATTCCAGTTGTCTCAGATTTCTGAGGGAACGCTGGTCATTCCCAGGTATTTGCGGTTCCAGCTGCACCAACTTGGGTAAAAATAAACGTCTCCAAAACAGCCTATGTGAGCATCTGCAACTACTGCACAAGCTAGAAAACAACAGATGTCATAACAATGTCACAACGACAACAGCAGTCAATTTCAGTGTGTGTTTAATAATCAACACACATTCATGCAGTGTTTTGAAGAAAAAAAAAAGACTGCTAGAGGAACCTAAAATTCAATAACAACAATTCAGTGCTGTTTACACTGGAAACTTTTGAAAAGAAAATATCTTATAAAGAAGTTTAACAAACACATACCGGACACAGCCATCTTTATATCTACAATCTCGGGGACCTCTGCAAATTACTAGTTCACAGCTCGGAAAAAACGAGCTCTGCCCAAAGTTACCTAAGAAAAAAGAAGTTCTGAAAAACTGGAACGCACTATCAGCAGGTTAAGCCTATAGATGGAGTACTACGCCTGCAGATGGACTTAACACATAAGGTAATGGACAACTTTTGTGATTTATGCACACAGTACATCACTCGCACATGCTCGCAGCTGCCCGAAAGCTTTGGAAGACCATTAGGCACATTCGGACAGAGAGGGTTCTAAAACGCAGTTCCTATAACTACGCCTCCCGAGTTTAGTTATAGGAACTACCCTTCGCCTTCAGTGTGCGTTCGCACATGAGGGAAGACGTTGTTAGGGACAATGTGTGATGCAATCAGAGACAAATTTATGCCCCAACAGATCTAATACAAAACTGGGGTCTCATCTCTTTTATTCAAAGCTATTATAAAAGCTAACTTACCAGCTTTCCCTCATCACGGTCATATGTATCATGTAACGGAACAGCCCACCGCTGGAAAGCTGCTCTACTAACGCCTTGTTTACCTTTTCGTTGAAGTACGCCCGGACACTTTAGTGGACGGACTGGGGTTCGTTCACTAAAGTGGCGCAGATTGTACTGACACAATTTGCAACTGTATTTGGGTTTTCCCATCTCTTTTATTCAAAGCTATTATAAAAGCTAACTCACCAGCTTTCCTTCCCTTTCCCTTGTTTACCTTTTGTTGAAGTGCACCCGGAACTTTAGTGGGGTGGAACTAAAGTGTCCGGGGGCAGCCGCAGATTCTACTGCTATACTTTGCAGCTGTGTTTGGTCATTATATTAATATGAAAATAATTGCTTTTGGATATTTCAAATCGATTCGGACGTGCACCATCGTGATCGATTTAATAATGAATTGGTACACTCCTATTGTATTAGTTCTTGTCGTTATTAAGATCTCGGTCAACAGGTAAACAGCTGTGAGACTTTTAAATATGGCGGGGCTGGAAGAAGCGGAGCTCACCTAAGGGGCCCGGCTTGCCAGTTCTACCAATCACCAAACACCTACGTATTTCAATTCCTATGGAACCCCGAAAAGACTCTGCCTCGGAGTAGGAGCTAAAAAGGTTATAGGAACTGTGGTCTGAGGTCTCTAGTTCCTATATGGCCGAATGCGCAAAAAAAAAATGGCCTGGTTCCCGAAAAGGTTATAGGAACTCCCAAAGGTTCCTACAGTCTGAAAGCGCCTATTGAAATAGAATGGAGACTGGTCTTTACAGATTTAAAGGAGTGATGACATAGCAGTTAAAAACTAGTTTATGTTGTTGGCATTACTGCATATGTAAATACTCCAAAGAAAAAACGGCATTTTTTACAGCGGAGTATTGTTTTGAAACGCCAGACCTCACTTCCTCAGTAATACAGTTGGGTCCGGTGATGATATGGAGCTTTACCCGGAGACCACGTTGACTTCATTTTGATTGGCTACACCTTATTTCGCTATGACCTTATTTGGAGAATCTAGGTCAAGCTGCGATCGGAGTTTGCTAAAGGCTAACTGCTAGCAACAATCCAGACAGTGAGCTACGTTTATCAGACAAGACAGCATTTAGAAAATAAATAAACTTACAGGTAATGACAAGGTTGTGGCCCCCTCCCTCAGTGTTGCTGCAGAAGTTTTCTTTTAAATCCATTTGTTTGAAAATCCAGACCTGACTGCACAGAAGTTACTACTAGCTCCTTACACGAAGCTGAATCAGACAGGGAGGGGAGGGGGGGAGCGGACGGTGCATAGGCCGTTAGGAGAGAGAGAGGGGGGGCGCTGTTTACTTGATAGTGTGCTCTTATTGGAGCAATTAAATTACGTAGAATGATAGAACTACGTAGAATGATAGCCTGCTGTCTGATTCAACTGTTTCTGAGCAGAGAGACAAAGCTGACAGACCATAAACAGGAACTTTGATTCTCACTCTGACATTCACATGGCCTCATCAGTGCACAACAGATCATATTATACCCCCAAAACCCCAGAAAAGTGAAATTTGATGTCATGGCACCTTTAAGTACAATGACACTGGACACTCTTTGCATTTTTGACTGCTTTTACCGATGAGAGGAGAATTCTCACAGAGGGGGAATAAGTTTCTACTGGTTTCCCATGAAGAAACAACCACAATCAGCCTGGATTTGTGCGTTCACCTGTGTTAAAACTGGCAGCCTCCTTGGCACAACAACTGCTCTGCCTCCTTGGCATCTCATAACCGCAAAGATGGAGACAATATACAGTAAGGGGAAATAAGGGCACGATGAAATACAACTGCACGAGTAGAAGGCAACACTGAGTCGACTAACTGGAAACCAGTGTAAAGATTTAAAAACTGGTGTGATGTGTTCAGATCTTTTAGTTCTGGTTAAAACTAGCAGCAGCATTCTGGATGAGCTGCAGCTGTTTGATGTTCTCTTTGGGAAGTCCAGTTTAAAGACTTATAACAATCTACACTTTCTCCTGGTCCTTCATGGAGTCTAAACTTTTGATTCTGCAAATGTATCTGAGTTGGTAATAAGCTGCTTTGGTGACAGTGTTGATGCTGAAAGTCAGATCTGAGGCTATTCAGACTCCAAGGATATCAACTCGGTTGGTGGTTTTCAGAGCCAGAGTCTCAAGAATTTTAGCAATGCTGATCCTCTTCTGTTTGCTACCAGTTTTATCTCAGTTTCATCTTCATCTAGTTGTGAAAAAATTCTCTCTCATCCAGGTGTTTATCTGCTCCAGACAGTCTGTTGGGCTGCAGTCGTCATGGTGACAAAGACATAAAGTTGTGTGTCATCTGCATAGCTGTAATATTGATGTTAAAGTTCTGTATTATTTGACCCAAAAGAAGCATGTACAAGTTGAATAGAAGAGGTCCACGAACTGGCTCCTGGGGAACTCCACAAGTCATGGCTCTCAGATTCAGAGCTGCCAACCATAACAAAATAATAAGACAGAAGCTGGTCTTGAAGTTAGTTGTGTGAATCCATGTCCCACAAGCAAGCAAGATAGTGATATGTGAGTGAACCGTCCCTTAACTGACATGCTGTGTGAAGTTTTTACACCGCAGAAGGAGTTGGAGGTTAGCAAATTGAATACTTTGAGAAATGCAGTTCATCGGCTGTTTACTAGTTAGCTAACAAGCTAGCCGCTTGTCTGTTTTTCGTTGTCTTCACCAACCTGCCTGTGGCACATTCCTGCATGCTGGAGGCATGGCATGGCGTGGGTTTTGCTGTGTGTTTTTTTTCAAAGTGTAGCTTGCTCAAACCATTTTTCTGGATCCCCTACGCTAGCTTTAAACCTCAATTCAAGCTCTGTTCAGACAAAAAACTCTTGTAACTGAAACACTTATTGCACATTTCGCTCACTATATTGTGTTTCCCAAGCTCTGTAATATTAAGAGCCTGAAAATGTGGATGATGTTAGTTAAATATTTCTATGCACAACACGTTGAAGGCAAACACCGTAAACAAAAAAAGACGTAATATCTGGTCACACCTGATTAGGGGAAAGTGAAGCCAGTTGGATGTGTACCACCATCGCCATCTTGCCGTGTCACATGTGTCGTCACTCCTGGAAAATACTAAAACGGGCAAAGTGTGGCCTTGGGGCAAATGATTGACAGCTAGCGTACTCTGGGCTAAATGCAAACCGAGCTAGCTCAAAACTAACAGGAGCTGACGAAGATTAGCCTCCTAAGCAGCTGGATAAAGGTAAGCGATGTTTGGATATTATTGCATATTATTTTATGATTTGCTATATGTTTATTTTTTCATGTTGCTCTTATCTGTCCACTTATTGTATCTGTTTTAACATTTTTAATGCCAATGTTTCCTCATGGGGATCCTTCACTCTGGGAGCTTTGCCTCCTTGGTCCGGAGAGAGCTGGTGGGTAGCTGCCCTTGTCCTGGTGGCTGGGGCCCAGCACTGCAGCCCTATCGCTGTGGTGTGGACCCTGGCCTGCTTTAATCTGGTTGGTCTCTGTGACCATGTCTGGCTCCTGGTGTGAATGGATCCCCAGGACATCGCTTCCTCGCAGCAGGGTCAAGCCAGATATTACTTAGGGCCTGATTTACAAAGAATCCAAATTGCGAGGCTAATGTCTTTGTGTGGCAACACGAGCAGCGTATAAAGGGGAACTTGGTAATAATTTCTTATGGACCAACAACGCCACCTTGGGAATTTCACCCAAAGAATTAATTTAAAGGTAAGGTACGCAGATCCGTTCTACCATAGAGAGTCAGAGACGTGGTTATAATTTTTAAAAAAATAACAATCCTTTATTTAAAACATGGTTAAGATATACTGCACACACACACACACACACACGGGAAGGCAAGGGGGGAACCTGATTCAGGTGCTGAGGCTTACCTGATGGAGTGGGTCGAGGTGAAGTGAGGAGTGATCCCAAAAGACAAACCAAAACCAAGCGGAAGGCACCCCAAATCACTCGTGGCAGTCACTACACACATGCACTCGGTGAAACAATAGAGGACTGGGACGGGGAGGCACTGCACACCAAAAAGGGAATTCCCCACCACCAGGACACCAGGAGCCACCACGTCAGCTCTCAGCAACTGAAAGGACAAAGAGGGGCATAAGCAGCTTTTCACACACAAACAAGAAAACAAAGAAATAAACCAAAAGAAATAACAAAAAACAGCATCAAGAGTCACAGGAACAAATTTAGCCCAAAATGCGCTTCCCCATGGACTCAGGCAACCCAATAACTAAATCAACTCAGGATAAGGAAAAAATAATAAAGATAACGCTCAAGAATCAGTCCAGCAAAAGAGGTTGAACAGTCATCACATAAGCAGCCCTTTAAAACAATCCAGTCCAGCCTGTGCTGCTGGATTAGGGCAGTTCTGCTGGAGGCGGGCTCCAGACTTAACCAGCCACGATACCAGCTGATTAAGGCGCCCCAGACCGCACCACCGCGGTTAAACAGAAGTTGGGACAGAGGGGGAGCCGCAGCTCAGGCGTCCGACTGCCGTGCGCTGTGAAAGAGGCAGCTCAACTGTGTGTCAAAGCTGTGTTGTTTCTCCTAAGTTAACGCCGCTGGAGTTCCCCAGATCACCAAGCCCCACACAGCCCGATCCGGCTACCAGAGAAATCCCACTGAGTAAGAGGACGGAGGCAGAACGGCCGATTACGACCAGACTGGATCGACAGTGCTGATCACGAGCGCTGTAACCACGAGCGCCTTGTCTGTGCCGGTACAAGCAGCCGAGGCGACCCGGAAGCAAAGCAGAGGAACCAGAGGAAGAGAGTCCGATAATGCCACTACTCTCCTTTTATAGGGTGCCCTCCAGAGGCGATTGGCTGACACTGCCCCTACAGCCAACACCCATGACTCAAGGAGCATGAGGAGATGTCCTCCTGCTACATTTGCCTCGCAAAAAAAAAATTGCGTGCGCTGTCATTTTAGCGTTTGCGGGTGATCTACAAAGACTACACGCGCAATCTGTAACAGGCGCAAACATCAGGATTTAAATGAGGATTTAGCGTGCGCTCTCCCTGCGCCACGGAAAGTTCAGAAGAGCATGTGATAAACGCAAAATGAAATTCATCCGGATAGAGAGATGTTAGTTTCAGAGATATAATGAGGCAAATAAAAAACAGAATATAAGATAAATATGAAGAGTTCATTTGCAAGACAAACGCCATTTAGAAAAAACTGAGTTAACTGCTTTTGCAAATAAACTCTTCATTTACTTTTTGAATATTTTCACCAAATCAAGCTCACATGAAGTAGAGGGTTTAATGATGTTAAATGGAGATATGACGTTTGTACCGGACAGTAACAAAAGCAGTTAACTCCGTTTGTCCACAGTGGCATTTGCCTGTTTTTGCAAATGAACTCTTCATATAATACCTTTACATAAAAACGATGCAGCAGGTTTCCCTGTGGGTCATAAGAAGAGGCCAGTTTAAGGACATGGATAAGGAGACGCTGTTGAAGATGATCTAATTTTACGCACAGACTGCGCGCTCTTTGGCACAATGCCAGGCGCTGGACCTGCGTAATTGCCCCCCACCCCACGCAAAACTCAGTAAAAAATAGTATCAATAGTTTGTGCGACGTTACTGGTTATTTTCACTGAGTTTTCTGTGGGGTGGGGGCCAACTTCATGCAGGAAGGCAACCTCAGAACAGCAGCATATATATATATATATATATATATATATATATATATATATATATATATATATATATATGTATATAAGGTCATAATAAAAAGTCATGTCCAAGGCTTTGGTTGTGGGCGGAGCCTACTTTGATGGGTCAAGTGGAATTTGACGTTCCTCAGCAACAGTTGAAAGTAAATGTTCTGTGTTCCAGGAGCTAGCTTATCAGGTGTTCCTCTGGACTGAAACCAGCTATGGAGGCTGCTCTCTCCTCTCAGATGACATCGTTTCAACTCTCCCTGTGTGGAAACTCAGCAGCTAAAGTGGACATGTGGATTTTTCTCCGCAAGCTTTTATCAAGGAGTTCACAGGTAGGTGAATTTCAAGAGGTTTTTCCTCCATTTTCTCAGGATTTAGCTGCAGAAAAAACGGGTGTCTGTTTTTAGGAGTGCATAACTGTTTTGTAAGAAAGTCTTGGCATATTTTTTCAGATTCAACTTTCAGATTTTCTGATTTGGGTGAGAAAAATCACCAAACTCTGAAGTAACTGAGTACAAAGTTGTCCTTCCCAAAAAACTGCTTTGAAACTGGAAGTTAAATATTTTCTTTCATCTTTTTTCAGATGTCTTGAGATGATTTCAGTTCCTCTAAAAACATGTTTACCTTTTAAATGCCAGTTTGATTACTTATTGCCAATATAATAAAAAAAAAACACAACAACAACAACAAATGAGTTGTATTCCACATTACTTGCATTTAAAGGTAAAAAAGTGTGAAGAACATTGACTACAGTCTGCTGACCAAAAGAATACATCTGTTTTAACACTACAGTAGATGTTTTTTCTATATTTCTATATTGCTCATAAGACATTAGTAATGAGATCTGCGGATGTTCAAGTATTTCTGCTTCTATGTACAAACAACCGAGGTCAGACACAAGCAATGCATGTGAAACGCTGTTTGATGCTTCATCTTAAACCAGTAAAACATAACAAAATTTGCCAGTTTACCAGTAAGGGTGCAACAATACATGCATCAACCAAACCATACAGGTGTGAACCGAACTATGGGCACTGCATATCAAATATCAAACAATACAAAGTTTTTAACTTATTTTTAGGGCTTTCAAACAATTAATTTTAAAATCGCGATTAATCACAGAAGCTTCATAGTTAACTGCGATTAATCACGGTTTGAACTGCATGGGCCCGTTTTATGAAAGGTTTGCGCATGTTAAAACGGGCGCTATCGTCATTACGCACGCAATAATCTGCGGAGCTGATTTACAAAGCAGGGCAAAAGGAGGTTTGCGCCTGTTAAGGGGCAAAATAGCACCACTGTCCATTTTCTGCATCTGCTGCAAATGAATATGCAAACTGGGTGTTTCTGCCAGAAGGCGCAAAATATTGGGAGGAGACTATGCAAAACCTCAGTTTAACACGCGCAATGTGATCTATCAACCGTTCAACGAAAAGCGGGCGCAAAAAAATTGCGTGTAATTTAGCACGTCTGAAAAGCAGGTATAACTGGCAGCTTTACGCACTGATGGCTGAAAGAATGCTGCACACAGGACTGCAGACATCGGGTCAGAATCATTTCTCATGAGGTGTTCAGGCGACACGTCAAGTTTTCATTATTTAATTAAACAACAATCAACATCACTGTTTAACAGGTTATTCTAGACAGATGAACCAGAACATCTGCAGCTGCAGCATCATGGTAGTTAAAGCTGATATTATTTATGTCTTTTTATTTTCTTTTACTTTTTGCCAATGCCATATTTTTAAATTAAATTCATCTCCTGCTCCTCCACACTGCAGCGACTGCTGCTGTTCTGAGGTTGCTTTCCTGCGTGAAGTTGGCCCCCACCCCACAGAAAACTCAGTGAAAATAACCAGTAACGTCGCACAAACTAATGATACTATTTTTTACTGAGTTTTGCGTGGGGTGGGGGGCAATTACGCAGGTCCAGCGCCTGGCATTGTGCCAAAGAGCGCGCAGTCTGTGCGTAAAATTAGATCATCTTTACCAGCATCTCGTTATCCATGTCCTTAAACTGGCCTCTTCTTACGACCCACAGAGAAACCTGCTGCATCGTTTTTATTTATAGTTATTGTCACGGGGGTGGTCCTTGTAGATACCGGCGACTGCAGGAGGAGGGGAAAGAAAGACAGGCCTCGCCAGCAGGTGGTGGTTAAAAGAAATGTAAGAAAAATGGGTGTTTAAGATACCTTCTAAACATTTAACCTCCTGTAACCTTCTTTACCCATTTTCTAGCGAGACCTTTTGCATCAGAAATGAAAACCAAACAAGGCGGAATAAAAGTTAACAATTTATTACAGAATCAGAGGCAATACATTACAGAGCTCTGTGTTCAGAATCCTGGCCCCATCACTAACAAGAGTGCTCGGGCCAGAAGTCTGACACCCTAACAGTCCCTCAAAACCCTTTTTATATGATGTCGGTAGATTCTTGGAGAGTCAGCGGCTCCTCCCCCAAACAGGACAGCTGAGCAAACGTCCTGGGATCTCCTGGCTTCTTCCTGGCTTCTTCCTGAGAGCTTGAAAGATGGAAAAATACAGAGAAAAGGCGGGGGAGGACAACAAACAACAAAACCCCTAATACTTTGCGCGTGTCCTGTGTCCGGTTTCACATGAAAAGCCAAGTATAAACAAACCTTTCCTCCTGCAACATGTTCTCAGGGTCTACAGGTCATAAACTGCCTAAATGATTTGCTACACTAGGTAATAAATGCTAAATAGCCCAGTGAACCACCTCTGATGTGTTTCTACAGCTGCCACAAAAACACAGGAGAGGGGGGTCCTGGTTCTAACCTCAGCATGAACTCTACAATCTTCATCTGATGTATAAGTCATTTTGCATTAAAACATGGAGGATAATATTCTACAAATCCCCCTTTTCACGTAGGTTTCCTACGTGAACTCAAAAAATGGCCTAAATAACCTGTTTTACCACCATGGCCTCATCCTCCTTAGCAGAAGAGTCAAGGGAAAGACCCTGTGTCTTCCAGCTGGACGGCATGTGATGTTGCAGCTTTCACCTTGAAAGGGCCCGTCCAGCGCGGCCCAGTCCACTTCTGTTTAATTACCTTGAGGCATACCCAATCAGAGGGTCTTACACCCTTTCCTGAATTGGACTCCTTGATACAGTGATGACGCTGTTGAACCTGTGAAGACAAAGAAGCTACCAGTGCAGTTAGTTTTATTACACAACCTGTAATCTGGGATTTAGCACCATTCTGAATCAAAATACCTACCATCTGTCCTTCATCAACTTTCATACTTACCATCATCACATCCACTTCAGCCCTCTGAGCAGAAGGCTCTTCCTGTCTTTACAACCTGACACATACCATTTCCCCCTTTTCACATCTGCATACCCTGCCTTCCGACCATCTTCTGGGTGTCGAGTACTCCGTAAATCTACCCTCAGTTTCACAGACCTGCCTATCTCCTCTCTCACACTGCAGCTTAGAACCACTAATCTTAAACCACAAGTATGAATATCATCACCATGCTGGCCCATCATAGCCTCTGTTGGAAGGATCAAAAGCGCCAAAATAAAGTTTCAAAATCTAATTAAAAATACCAGGAGACAAAGCAAACATATATGATATTATTGATAAACACGAAAATGAATGAAAAAAAAATATCTCTTAGTTCTTCCTCCAGAGATAAACAGAAAAAGTTTTGTCAAATCAATCTTGGCAAAAATTTACACTAAGGTGGTAAAACACCTAGTAAAATATAAGGATTTACAACTGGCAGCCAGGTAGAAACAATATCATCCATTAGTTAAAAATCATGAACTATTATGAACTCATCTGTACCAGGCTTAGTCACAAAATTAATTGGGATACTCCAAATGAGTCTCTTGTAACCTATTTCAGTTAATACTGGGCTCTCCATGTGAGAATTATAGTTTTAAAATCAAATGTTATGGGAAGAATCTTACACAACCCCACATCAGTGGGCCCCTGGGACCAATGAGATAAAGGCAAAACATTTAAAATCAGGATGATCAGACATCTGTCAACCATGATACCTGCAAATCTCCTGCTGTTCAAGAGTAACCACATCTATAATGTGATGATTACACTTATACACTCTCTCAAAGGGAGAACACTGTACCTGTCATAATAATATTTATAACCAATCTGTGACATCAAGAAGTCTTTTAATCATATGACCCAAATCTTTAGCCTCATGACCAGGATGTAAGGCCAACGAGACATGTGGAGCTGCATAATCTGCCAGCTCATACCATTCTTGTTGTTCTGGCTGCAGCTTAATCACAACTATCACACCTTCCTTCCCCACCAGCATGCACTGCATCAATATGCTATGAAATGCCCTCTAATTTATCAGAAAAGTCCTCATCATTAACTAAATTTGGCATACTTGTATAATTTAAAGTTACATGGAGAGGTTCAGGAGGAGCAAACAGCTCAAGAGAAAACAGCCAGTTTTCACAGCAAAAATTGGGTAAAAATTCTGCCTCTTTGTGTTGTTTCAGGCTCCCAAAAAATCTCTGCTGATGCTTATTGATGCGGATAAAGCATTCTCAGGAGACAATAACCTTTGTGGAGAGCATGGCGAAAAATTAGAGTTACACTCTAATATCAGTCCACGTGGGAAACGCACTTTCAGTCCTTTTGTGCAACACAGCACTTCAGCGTCAGTCTTTGTGAGCACATCTCTGCCGAGAAAATTCACTGGGCACTGCGGCGAGTACATATTTGAGCACATGAAACTCTGAGTCCCAAAAATTGACCTCAATGGTCTTGTGTGTGACATGCTGAGGAGGCTGCTGGTTCTGTGGAAGTGGAACTTGAGGCCTTTTGCTGGACTTTGCTGGAGGAATGGACAGTCTCTGCATTAGTGTCCGATTTGCTCACATTGATAACAGGCAGGTATTGCTGTAATGGTGGCCTACACCCCCTCACCCTCTGCTCCTTTCCTGAAAACTCTCCTTTACTGAGGCTGCTAATTACAGACGTTAAGATGGAAGATGCTGGTAAAAAATGGATGGCTGAAGCGGTCGTGACCCAGGTGTGTGCCCAGAAATAGGTGATAATTCAGCAGGAACAATTTGAACCATCATAGTCTGAACAGATGAACTGTCCTCCACAGTTTGTTTCTGGGATTTATTCCTAGCTGCATTTCTTACTCTTAGCCTCTTTTTTTAACAGATTCTGATTCTTCTTTAATGCCTCCTTAACAGGCTCTGAAAGTCCAGCCTGAACAGCTGACCAAAAAGAAAATTAGCTTCTCCTTGATTTTCAAAATTAAGGCCAGTTTGGTCCTCCCACAGCTGCTTGGCCCTGACAATAAAATCTTCTGGAATCTCATGTGATTTAGGCTCAAACTGTAATACCTGGTCACCTGAAACATTACTCAAATTACCCTCATCCAAACTCTGTGCCAATTCTTCCCCAGTTTCATCACTCCTTATCATATGAGGGGAGTCACACGCCACATCAACCGTGGGGGCCCTAGTCACTTCTCCACTCAAGTTTTTATGACCCTGGCTCATAAAAACTTTCTGTCCCCCTAAGTTGCTGCGTGTGCTCTCTGTTGCATTCTGAGCAAAGATAAAACTGTGTTTTGCAGCTCATCAATATTTTTGGTTAAATCTGCAGCTCTCCTTTTCAAATCAGTCATTTGTTTAATAATTTCCTCCCACAATTCCCCAAAATTTGTTGGATTACTCATTATTCAGTTATTTGAATACAACACGTGCTGATTTCAGGTTGAATGGACGCAATGCCCTGTGTGTGCAAGACCTGGTGTGGAAGCTTCTACAGTTCTTCGATTAAGAACTGCGCCTCACCACTGGGGGTCCTAACCCGGTTTTTACACAGTTTTAATTCAACCCAACAAGAGACACCACAAAAAAAGAAAAGAGGAGAAAAAAGTCCAACCCAGAAAATCCCACACAACTCTCCAGAGATTAGCAACCAGTTGCCAATTTAACACCTCATATGGAGAATGACCCAGCCCACACATTCATAGCCCAAAAATTTTCTTCTTTAAAGTGGGACTTCAACCCACGCCCAAATCCAGCTGGAAAAACCTCAAACCTATCTAAATCAGACTTTAACTGAAAATAACCTTATACCTTATACCAAATGGACTTCAACCAAAAACCAAGGTCAGAATCTAACTGACGTTTACCCAAGACCAACGGACTTCAACCGTGTCTAAATCGGACTTCAACCGATCATATCAACCTTATACCTTATACCAATTTACCTTATGACAAATGGACTTCAACCAAAAGTCAAGGTCAGTCTAACTGACCTTCTGTTTTATGACAGTCAGACTTAAACTGAGCTGTCAGGCTGTATTACTCCTGATCTGTGTAAACCACAGACATGTGTTTTTCAATGACAACAATCAATTTGGATAAAAGGCCGAATATGCAGAATTTATCAAGGGTTTCTGTTACCGACTTTATGTGGCCACGTCAGTTGTTGTCAGAGAAGTCTGCATGCCTCCAATGCTGTCCCAATCGGACCATTAAATCATTCTTTCAAAGAGAAACAGGTTAAAATTTGCAATAAAAACAATCCAAATTGTACTACTCACCATGTGGTTTTCACTCTGATGCCCGCATCCTCCACCAATTTGTAAGAAAAATGGGTGTTTAAGATACCTTCTAAACATTTAACCTCCTGTAACCTTCTTTACCCATTTTCTAGCGAGACCTTTTGCATCAGAAATGAAAACCAAACAAGGCGGAATAAAAGTTAACAATTTATTACAGAATCAGAGGCAATACATTACAGAGCTCTGTGTTCAGAATCCTGGCCCCATCACTAACAAGAGTGCTCGGGCCAGAAGTCTGACACCCTAACAGTCCCTCAAAACCCTTTTTATATGATGTCGGTAGATTCTTGGAGAGTCAGCGGCTCCTCCCCCAAACAGGACAGCTGAGCAAACGTCCTGGGATCTCCTGGCTTCTTCCTGGCTTCTTCCTGAGAGCTTGAAAGATGGAAAAATACAGAGAAAAGGCGGGGGAGGACAACAAACAACAAAACCCCTAATACTTTGCGCGTGTCCTGTGTCCGGTTTCACATGAAAAGCCAAGTATAAACAAACCTTTCCTCCTGCAACATGTTCTCAGGGTCTACAGGTCATAAACTGCCTAAATGATTTGCTACACTAGGTAATAAATGCTAAATAGCCCAGTGAACCACCTCTGATGTGTTTCTACAGCTGCCACAAAAACACAGGAGAGGGGGGTCCTGGTTCTAACCTCAGCATGAACTCTACAATCTTCATCTGATGTATAAGTCATTTTGCATTAAAACATGGAGGATAATATTCTACAGAAATAAAAGCTTTATTAAAGAAATAAAACAAATAAAACTACTAAACTAAAAAGTAATAAAATAATCCTAAAAGTCCAACCTAAAAAGTTATAAAAGAAAAAGGATTAAAAGGGCTAAAAGGGGCTTGCAGGGCTGGCAGCGGCCGTAGTCTCTCTCGGCGTCTCTCTTGGCGTTTCTCTCGGCGTCGTCCTGGGTCCATGGCGGCTGCTCCTCCCGGCAGCCGCCCTCCTGGCCATAGGCTCCCCCGGGACTCCAACGCTACTCTGTGGCCCGGGCAGTCACTCCTCCGGGCGGCCGCGCCTCTGGCCGTAGGCCCTCCTCAGTAGCCTCCGCGGCCGCCCTCCGACTCCCGGGCCACTCTTCCACATCGCCATCGCCGTCTCCACTGCTGCCGCCGCTGCTGCCCCACCACTGCCACGAGCCCCCCAGCCGGGGGACTCACGTCCTCCCCCGACTGCGCCTCCTGGACCCAGTCCTCCTCAGTCCTTCCGCTCCAGTCGCTCCTGCAGCTCTTGTCCGCACACCGGCTTTTATTCTTTCAGCATTCAATTAAGTCAGGGGAGGAGTCCTTCTCCCCAGGTGCTGCCAATCAGTTCGTTAAAAGCTCCCACTAGCTTGGGAATAAAAACAGGGTTAAAACCACACAAAAAAAAGCATGCTAAAAACCAAGCTAGTGGGCAGAGTCCAGTCTCTGGCAGCACCCGGTTGTTCACCCTGTGACATTATTATATGAAGAGTTCATTTGCAAAAACAGACAAATGCCACTGTGGAAAAACGGAGTTACTGTAACTGCTTTTGTTGCTGTTGGGTACAAACGTCATATCTCCATTTTACATCATTAAAACTCTACTTCACGTGAGCTTGATTTGGTGAAAATATTCTAAAAGTAAATGAAGAGTTTGGGCCCGATTTACGAAAGGTTTGCGCTTGTTAAAACAGGCGCTATCTTCATTACGCACGCAATAATCCGCCAGAGCTGATTTACAAAGCAGGGCAAAAGGAGGTTTGCGCCTGTCAAGGGGCAAAATAGCGCCGCTGTCCATTTTGCGCATCTGCTGCAGATGAATATGCAAACAGGGCGTTTCTGCCAGAAGGCGCAAAATATTGGGAGGAGACTATGCAAAACCTCAGTTTAACACGCGCAATGTGATCTATCAACTGTTCAACGGAAAGCGGGCGCAAAAAAATTGTGTGTAATTTAGCACGTCTGAAAAGCAGGTATAACTGGCATTTATAACTATAATGGCTGAAAGAATGCTGCACACAGGACTGCAGACATCGGGTCAGAATCATTTTTCATGATGTGTTCAGGCGACACGTCAAGTTTTCATTATTTAATTAAATAACAATCAACATCACTGTTTAACAGGTTATTCTAGACATGAACCAGAACATCTGCATCTGCAGCATCATGGTAGTTAAAGCTGACATTAATTATGTCTTTTTATTTTCTTTTACTTTTTGCCAATGGCATATTTTTAAATTAAAATCATCTCCTGCTCCTCCACGCCGCAGCGACTGCTGCTGCTGTTCTGAGGTTGCTTTCCTGCGTGAAGTTGGCCCCCACCCCACAAAAAAACTCAGTGAAAATAACCAGTAACGCACAAACTATTGATACTACTTTTTACTGAGTTTTGCATGGGGTGGGGGGCAATTACGCAGGTCCCGCGCCTGGTATTGTGCCAAAGAGCGCGCAGTCTGTGCGTAAAATTAGATCATCTTCAACAGCGTGTCCTTATCCACGTCCTTAAACTGGCCTCTACTTACGACCCACAGGGAAACCTGCTGCATTGTTTTTATTTATAGTTATTATGAAGAGTTAATTTGCAAAAACAGACAAACGCCACTGTGGAAAAACGGAGTTAACTGCTTTTGTTGCTGTTGGGTACAAACATCCTATCTCCATTTTACATCATTAAAACCCTCCACTTCATGTGAGATTGATTTTCTGAAAATATTCAAAAAGTAAATGAAGAGTTTATTTGCAAAAGCAGTTAACTCCATTTTTTCTAAATGGCGTTTGTCTTTTTTTGCAAATGAACTCTTCATATTTATCTTATATTCTGTTTTTTTATTTGCCTCATTATATCTCTGAAACTAACATCTCTCTATCAGGATTAATTTCATTTTGCGTTTACCACATGCTCTTCTGAACTTTCCGTGGCGCAGGGAGAGCGCACGCTAAATCCTCATTTAAATCCTGCTGTTTGCGCCTGTTACAGATTGCACATGTAATCTTTGTAGATCACCCGCAAACGCTAAAATGACAGCGCACGCTATTTTTTTTGCGAGGCAAAGACATTAGACTCGCAATTTGGATTCTTTTGTAAATCAGGCCCTTTATGTGCAAAAGCAGTTAACTCTGTTTTTTCTAAATGGCATTTGTCTATTTTTGCAAATTAACTCTTCATATTTTTCTCATATTCTGTTTTTTATTTGCCTCATATTATATCTCTGGAACTAATATCTCATATCAGGATGAATTTCATTTTGCATTTACCACATGCTCTTCTGAACTTTCCGTGGGGCAGGGAGAGCGCACGCTAAATCCTCATTTAAATCCTACTGTTTGCGCCTGTTACAGATGTAGTCTGTGTAGATCAACCGCAAACGCTGAAATGACAGCACACGCTATATCAAATTTATCTGCGAGGCAAAGACATCAGCCTCGCAATTTGGATTATTTGTAAATCAGGCCCCATATGTGTGATATTCTGTTATTTTACATATCAAGGCAGTTCTAAGCCCATAATGTAATATGTTTTACCATAGTCTTCATTGGGAATCAAATGAACACATAGAATTTTCTTTTTGACCTTTTTTTTTTAATTAAAACATGTGAAGTTACATGTTGCAAAATACCGGTTGAAATAATGAAGGAGATGATATGAGCGTCACTCCTGCCATTGATATCCTCACAGGAAGTTCATTTCACAAGGAGAACTAAAGGAAAAGAGGAGATGGAGAGAAGAGAAGGAGATGCAGTTTTTTTTTTTCCCTTTTGCACCCCACTGTAATGCTTATGTTTTATGTAAAGCACTTTGAATTGTCATGTACATGAAATGTGCTATACAAATAAACTTGTCTTGCCTTGCCTAAAAAAAGTGCATGTAGACCAACTTCCAAATATTAGGCATAATAAAGTAATGCAGTGCTTACTTTGAGAGATTAAATATATCAGGCCACTCTCTTAAGCTACTTCAAAATAAAAAATAGCACCATTAGAAAAACAATCATAAACAATCATCCGAGCCGTACATCAAGATGTAAAATCACACGATCACAGTAGCTCTCACGAGATTTCCGTGCAGTACGGAAACAGCTTTGGACAAACATAACAGCTGTCTACATCCCCCTTTCTTAGTTATAGTCACTGACTGTAACAAATACAACAGAAACACTGCAGGAATACGTTGTCAAAATACCACTGTAACTTGATAATAATGTAGCAAAAGAAAATATGTCCTAAAAAATTGGACCTGTAATAGAATGCTGTCACGGCTTTACACGCTCAACACAGTAACAATATTTGGATACGTATGAATATGAACATGAATAAGTCATCTTCGTAAATCACCTTCACTCCTACGTTCAGGGTGAGAAATGCTCTGATTATATTCTAGTTTAGGTACTTTGGATTTGGTTTAGAAACTCTGCCAGACCTGGTACATGCAAAGCACTTTAGCAGGAAAAGCGCTTTATAAATAAAGTTTGATTTGATTTGATTTAATTAACATCTATATGGATGAGTTATAAAAAAAAAATCACCCCCTCACAGTTGAGATGAAGGTACTTGACCTCTTTTCCAGCGGAGTTTGCCCCTTGGTTGAAGGTTAATGAGAGAATACATACAGTTTTAGACCTATAAAATTCTGGGGACAGACTTACTCCTAAAAAGGTCAAAATTAACCTGTTAGAGGAAAAATGCTTAGAAGCTCTCAGGTAAAGCTTTCACATCTAACTAGCAACTGTACATCTTGCTACTGGAGTTAAATGATAATCATTTACCATGAAGTATTCTTCTCAGGCACTCTTCCCCCTTATGTGTGTCCAAACCACAATGAATATACATTTCATTCAGGAAGCATTAAATCAAGATTTTAGGAGGGGTTGAAGATGAATGGTCTCTTTATTCTGCACAGTGAGATGTATTATCACCATATTGTTGGATATAATAATCTCTGCCCGTGCCAAGATTTAGGAGAATGTATGCAGAGACTGGTCTCATATTCAAACGAATGTATGACAAATGAGTTTCTCTTGAAGCCTTATGATACATTATTAGCATTTTATTATAACTAATGACGTGGGTGATCAGGATTATGTAGAGGAGATAAATCATTTCCCTGCTTTCATTTGGAGAGTGACACTTTATAGCTTTCAGCTGGGTATCAGACCTGGGTCAAAGATTTAGATTATTTTTTTAAATGGATATTTCAACTTGGACTGTGTTTATATACTGTATGTGTGTGTGTATATATATATATATATATATATATATATATAGAGAGAGAGAGAGAGAGAGAGAGAGATAGATAGATAGATATACAGTATATATATATAGTTTTTGCAATCATATCAATCACATGGAAAATCTCATCACTTACTTTTCGATTCAATTAGATTAGATTAGACTAGACTAGACTAGATTAGATTAGATTTAACTTTATTGTATTGTCATTGTTTGTCACTCATTCAGTGAAATGCAGTTAGCATCCAACCAGAAGTGCAACAGTTCCAAACCAGTGTGAATATACAGATATACTGGAGTATTTACAGAATAATAAATGGAAAACCCTCAGAAACATAAGTAATACATTAGTGCAAGAACACAATAATAGTCAGTGCCAGTGTTCTGACATTTGATCCTACCCGCTGAGACGTGGTACCTTTGGCTTCTGTGCTGAACTGTTGTTTTCATATGCTTTTGTGACAGAAGTAATCCTAAAGCAGTGAGTATTATGCTGCTTCCTTGACTGACACAATCTATAGTTTTTTTTTTTTTTTTTTTTTTATAAAGTAGAGATATTATAAAGAAGAATATGTAATAAAGGAGAAAATACCTCATTTTGTTTCCAGGGAATGCAAAGGATTAGTGTGTGGTGTGTTGCAGGCGGGAAGTGGATGGTGAGCCAGGTTTTATTGAAATAGTAAAAAGGGTCATAAGAAAGAAAATAAAATCATGTCTGGAATTTTATGTACAGTAATTGGTGGGATTTAAAATGTTTGCTTTAATTGATTTTTTTTTTCAATATTGCTTTGTCCATATATATTCTGTACACTATAAGACAGTCCAAGAGGACAGGTAGAGTATTTAGATAGCCACAAAAGACTATGAAGCAATGTCGTCATAGGGATATGTAATATTTCCAAATATTAGCTGTATTGGTACTGGGAGTTCATTAAAAAAAGGGGATTATTTTTTTTTTATTAAATTGTATTTTATTTATTTATTTACAGTATTTGGTCTGTGCTCCTTCAGACAATCCTGGTTTGGTTACAGCTTTTATAACAAAATGCACCGCTTTTACAACTGATTATTTACACTATAGTACCATCAACAGCAGGAACAAGCTGATATGCATGTCATGTGATATGAGATGAATCCTTTCCTGTGTCCGAATGTCCTCCCTACTCCCTAAGGCCTGGGATATACTTGCTGTGGACGCAAACGTTCACGCTAGCAGTCTGCGTCGTCTGTGCATGCACTTGCTGCAGCACGTCGCGGCCAAAACGCTCAATACCGGAGGCCACCGCTGGGAACAGTACACAGCGCTTGGACACTGAGGTCAATGTGCCAGTCAGATTGTATTTCCGGGGCATACGTGAGCGACCCAGGTGTATGTGGAAAGTGGACAATGTGGACAACTTCTTCAAGGAAAAAGTTACTTTTGCTGCTGCGAAAGAAAAAGACGTCTCGTTGCCAGTGGAGGCGGTATGTGCGGCCACTTAACCAAAGTCACGGAGAAAGTCACACAAGCACCTACAGTGTTTTAGGTCAATATTGCACCACGCACACGTGGCACGTTACTTCGTGTCAACGTGAGCGACCTACGCTGGGTACGCGTGGGCGCCATGATGCGTGTGTGGACGTGTCGCCAGCAGCAAGCATATTCCAGCCCTAACGGTTAGAGAGTAGGGTTAGGGCCTAACCCCTCATGGACATTCGGACGCCCCTATTAAATGGCGTGATCCCTGTATTGGGCCCTATGTAGGGAATGGATGGACATTCGGACACAGCCCCTATCTGCACATGTGCTACATCTTGATCTTGCTTTAGAGTGTTACTCTTTATTCATCATAGCGTCCCCTGCAGCCTTGTTGTATGAACTCCAGCGGTTTTGTGGGGATGGTAAAGCCTTTTCCTGATTTTTCACTAACATCTTCACACCTGAACCGGTTTTGGCACCACGGGGACATGGCCTAAAGCACAGCCACGAGCATGTGTTTAATTATTTTAACAAATGCAGGGAAAAAAACACTCTTGCATCTTTATGGCACTAATATTATAGTGTAAACTTAAAGATTTTCCGTTTTTTTCATCTACATTACATGACAGTAACTCGTTGTTTCAGCATCTGCACAGCATTTAACTTACAATATGCAAAGATGAGGGTCTACATATATTGTAGCAGTGTAGCAGGTACCATATTCTTTTCACAATGTGATGAAGTGGAGCTGCAGACTTGCAGTATATTGCAACAAAGGCTTCATATTTTACACAACTATGTGCTAACCTATTGCTGCTGCTTGACAAAGGGGGGGAAAAAGCACATTTGAATTTTTTTCCAGTCTGTTTTTCATCTAAGGACATGGCAGCACTATTAAAACAGATCTATGTGTGCAGTGAAACAATATTTTCTATGATACAGAAGGCCTTGACTAGTTTTATAAGGCTGGCTTTGACACAGACTTATAAACATGTAACACCAGTCCAAGAGACAGCTTGAATACACAGACCACTCTATCATTCGAAGCTCTTGGCAGTGTGTGCAGTCCAGGCTCTCCTAAGGCTTTATTCTGGAAGTTGTTTTTCTTTTTTTTTTTCTATGCAGGGCTAATGTCCTCCAAACTCCACTAAGAGACAATTCAGGTGAAGACTCTTGGCTGCAGAAGAACAAGGATGCCTCTGTTTGGAGATTTTTCATTTGCATTCAGGACTCTGCTTCCTTTCCTCCCCCACTTCCTTCTGTCCTGTGATCATGAAGACAGATTAAGCACATGGACTGGCTTAATTGAAACTGAATTAACATGAAGTTTTAAAATGTTTCTTTCCTAGAAATATTTCACTGCATTAATTAAAAGGCAAAGCACCAAAACCGTTGCATCACTTCTGTATTAGCAAAGCAACCACCGTCTTTTTGGCATTTATTCAGATCAAAATGTGTACTTGCAAATTCCCTTTTGCAGTTTATTCACCTTAAATACTAATTACCAATCACCCTCAAAATCCCCTAACATCCTTGAATAATTCATGATCTATTCGTCATGGCTTAGGGCTGTACAAAATATCTACAATTTCCCTTCAGTGCAATATTAGCTGGTGTGACATGTTGCAACGACTGCCTAAACTGAATTGAAATAGAAGGTTTTTTCGATTACAAACATTGGCAGTTGCGCACGCAACCAGGGGGTACTGCAGTCTACGGACAAACACACACTCATTCATAAAAATGTAAAGTAACCCAATGAAACAAACGAGATTTGTGTTTCAAATTAAATTGTATAAATCTGTATTTTGATTACGTAATAAAAAAATACTGATGTGGCGTTGATGTTTTGTGTTTCTATTACCATTACACTAACTTGGCAAGGGAGTCATCGAAACGACTTTTTTCTTGTTAAAACATGGATATTATAAGAGTTGGACCTCATTTGAAATTTGTCTGAAAAACTTGAGTTAGAAAGCGGCTTAAACTTTCGTTTAGACTCTTTGTTAAAACCAAAATAGGCCACAACAGTCTGCTGTCTACAGCAGGTTCTGCTCCTGTGTTGTCTTCACCTCCTCCATACAGGAGCAACTTTCACTAGTCTGGATAAAACCAGGCAAAGACAACATCAACACAATGTTTGGAAAGGAGGCGATTCCAACTTTTAGGGACTCACCTGAATTGCTGTCGTTAAGTCTTGCTGCTCGTGTAACGTTAAGCTTTACTGTGTGAAATCCTGGTAGACAGTAGACAGACTAGCTAACTGCTAACAAGGCTAATGGTATAAACTCAAACGCCATCTGATTTACAGTACGACCCCCATACCAAGTTTAAATCTCCAGGATGCGTTGTTACAGTGTTTACAGCCTACAGTGTTGTAGCCGTGAGCCGTGAACTGATAAATGACTGGTCAGTGATACTTTTATTGTTACAGTACCAGTCTCCCGATTACAACACGGGAACAATTTCTGCCACCACGGTGATTTAATCTGATATGTTGGTCATGGTGAAAGACTAAATAAACCATGTAGTCTGAACCTTCATAAGTTTTCCTAGAGGGTTTTCTGAAGACAGCCACTCCTTCTGTCCTAATATCACCATTTTCAACTGTTTACATACATTGTTTTTATTTTTGCAACTGAACAAATACCAGGACTCAAACATTGAATTTCCCCAACACTTTCACGTCATATCTTGACCTCGTCTGCATTAAAAGTCGAGTCTTGCATGTAACCACACGTCTTCTCATAGTTCAATAATGCTTTTCCTGTGTTTTCTTGCCCCCCTGGTTGCGCGCGCATCTTATCTGTGACGTTGCTCAGGAACCCATCTATAGTCTCATCTATATTTGCAAATTTTAAATATGTTCCAAACACTGTTGTGCATTCATGCTTTGTTTGTTAATAGTGAATCAAATGGCCTCTCACAGCACATTCCCACTGTCATTGCTCTGTCCACTAAACCCTAGTATGCTGTAGGTATGGAGCCGTTGTGAGAAAGCATCAAATGTGGACCAAAGAAGGGGACTCTGGTACACTTGAAAACTGGAGGTCTGGGTTTACTTGCCAGTAATCCCTTGTGTAGTTCACATGCAGTGCGAATACAACAAGTAATCCATCCTGCGAACCAAACAGAGGAAGTGATGTAGGAAGCGTTGTAGTACAACATGCCAGATATCTGCATTTCCTGCTGCTCATACTGGACAGATTCTGCTAAAAACTGTGAAGCTGTAAAGCTCCTCTTATATGATAATATGTAGTGTACAAAGTAATAAAAAGTCTGGTTTCTTATTGCATATTAAAAGTGGTACAGGGAAGTAGAAGATTAATTTGAAAGATAAAAACTTAACTGGAAAAAACCTAACAAGAAAAACTGTGTGTTTTGATATTTAATAACAGCATTTGGCTAAATACCAACAAAGAGAACAAAAAAATCTGACCACAGAAGAGACCCCTTCATCTTTTCACTGCCATAGCATTCATCCTACAGTCACTGTCTCATTAGGTAAATACTACTGCTGCTACCACTACTGCTACTACTACTACTACTACGACCACTACTACTACTAATAATAATAGATTCGATTTATATTGAGCTTTTATTGCTGGGCACTCAAAGCGCTCACATTGGATCCATTATAAATTCATTCCTAGTTCATGGTCATAGTGGATGCTACCACTTGTGAACACACTGCTGCATCTTTCGGAATGGTTTATAAAACATGACCATGCACAATAGATGCATGCGGCTCGATGAGCACACTGGAGCTCGGGCAGATCTCAGCCAGAATGGAGCACATATAGACCACCAATAGACCACGTCTCCTGGCGAAGAAAACCAGGGGGGAAAATCATACTTCTCAGTTATGATGGCTCTCATAGTGCTGGAGCCCTACACATTAAATCTTCATCATCTACTGCCCACAACCAGCATTCAAACTGCTGCTGTGTGAGGGATCTGATTTGACACATTCGTTTTCAGAGAAAACTGAAAACGAAAAAGACTGCTGCTTCACAGGGCTGTCTGTGAGTCATATTCAAACACTTGTGCTTTCTTATTTTGAACATGAACTGAGCCCTACAGGCGGGACGGAGAAGATCAGACCTGAAGAAGGAAAGTTATGAGCCCTCTCTTGAAAGCAGATCTCAGCTAGCGGCACTCCGCTTCACAACTGTCTCTTCACAGGGACCGCCTGTCTAAAATGATGGTGGTCACAAATGGACAAATGAGCAAACACTGTGCACAGGCAGTGCTTATGGGAGTTGTAGTGTTTACCTTAACATTCAAATTTGTTTATAGTTAAATATGCCTTTTAGAAAACTACAATTAAAAATGTATGTAATTCCACAATGGGTACATCTCCTGTTCTGCTTTCATATTTACAAGCAGAACGCTGACATTTTTGTGTGTGAATCCTTCCACTTGCATTTTCAATAGACATGATTGACATATTATTAAGTCTATTAAAAAGAGATCAGGTTTTAAAGCTTATCGGGGTGTTTTTACTTTGGTAGATTTGTCTCATGTTCCTGATTATTTTCCCTGGCCTGGTGTGGCAAATTCGCTCGCAGCTTGCGCAGAAAATAGAACAGAAGCCGAAACGATTGCGCGCCAAATTTGGTCAACACCACCTGTTAACAAGGGTGCTGAAACGAAACTGCTGCGCTTCGTCGCACTTCCGCATGCAGTGTGTCACTAGCGTTTCCCACCATTGCTGAAATACACCTGCATTTGGCGGGTGTTAATGTCAAGCCCTGTTAGTATGTATGGGCTTTTTGGAAGTTTATATTTTTATATGTTGTATTTTTTTTGTACAGGTCTTCAACTATATAGCGGTTATGAGGGAAAGTAGAAATGAAGTTTAATGCAACGTAGGCTACTTGCATTGAGTTGTGGGGAATATTGGGCTTATGTGACTTGGGAGAAAACATTTATTGATTTTTATTTAGAAACAACAATTTTCCAACATTTGTAGAAATTAGGCGATTTCTTAGAGAGTTATAATCATCAAGTACAAACAGGGGAAATGCTCCACTTTTAACTGGCTCCATAATCTCAGACTAGAGATCTAAACAAATAATCTGAAAGTCAAAGTCCAAATAGATGAGGAGACTGAAGGAAATGCAGGGACCTCCATTGCGTTTCACCTCCGTTGCATTTCACTATTTTTATAGGCTACTGTGCAGTGAGTCGAGAACCACTTCGCCCACCAGTCTGAGTTTGTTCTACTTGCAAGGCTTCACAAGTCATCATCTATGTAATTTAAATACACTCTGACAGACACTTGTCACAATATTTCCGGGATTTCGCTGTAAAATATCTGGTCAGATGTGCTGAAAAGCAGCAAAGTTTTCTAATAACTCATCTATGCAGCTGTGCTTGCTTCTGTTACATAGATCACTATGAAGAACGTTTTGGTCGATAAAACATGGCAAAAAAATGGCAAAAACGTGTCATAATGTATAATAATTAAACAGAGCACTGCTGTGTATGTCAACTGTTACATGAAGCTTCAACCCTAATGCGCTCAAAACATGATCAAAAGTGTATTTTAGAGCAAAAAAATAATGTTTATTAATGTTTAGAAACAACTTTTAAACTTAATGGGCTCAGTACGAGACATTTAAGACATTAAATTAGCAGAGATTATCAGTTTATAGTGCTCTAAAACTTTGCCAGAGCAAGGCGGATTTTGTAGTCCTTAGAAAGCAAAGAGGCTACTGAATCAAATGATACCAAGGTTTTTGTGAACCCAGGTAACCTTCTCTGTGTCCAAAAGACTGGAGGTTGTTGCGCAATAGGGCTTTGATGCAGAGCGGAAGGATAAGTGTGAGCGGACTAGCTGTTTTGTTTGTGTCTGCCGGATGTTTTGAGTTGGATAGTTTTATTTGAAGTTTTATAACATTTGGAAACGACATTTGGTTGGGAAAAAAGATGTACATCACTAAGACCACTGAGATATTAGCGGAGATACAGCAGGATAGAGACGTAGAGTTACCAGATCCTCCTGATTCAGACAGCTGCAACTTGCCGGTTCAAATGGAGATATTTTTTCCCACGTGAAAGTTGGATGGTCTATGAGTGAGTTCTTTGCTCTTTTTTAAATTGTGATCACTTTTGTTGATTACCTTTGTGATTACAAGCTAGTTGACATGCTAATTTGTGTTGACATGCCAGTTATTTACCTTTTTATATGAAGAGATCAACACAATATAGCACTAAACCAAGGCAATCTACAATACATTTTTTTCATATTTTCACAGCATTTCTCTCTTTTGGCTTAATGAATATATTTCAGAATGTATTCACTCCTATATCATAGTTACTGTCTTCTGTTTCATAGCTTGGTGTAAAAGCTATGAAATTCTCTCTTCATCCACTAGGGGCTGGCTCCAAAACAGAGCAAATCCCCATAGACTTCCATAAGTTAAAAGGCCAACTTCACAGCAGAAATAAACATGTTCACAGCCTGGTTCAAAAACTCATTTTAGGTTTGATAGGTCAAGTTTACCTTCATGTCTACTGTGAGGGTAGTGAATTTTTTTTTATAACTCATCCATTTAGATGTTATTTAATCTTGAAATTACACATTATTTAGAAGTCGCCGGTGCCTAACAGTTAGCTCCTTGTTTGCTCTCGGTATGGTCTCAGTCTGCAGCAGAGTAGCAAAATAGTGGTTTTTAGTCAGCTAACAGCAATTCCAAACATCTTTTACCTTTATCCTGCCACTTGGGAGGCTAATCTGCGTTAGCCCTGTTAGTTTCGATGGTGGTAGAAACACACTGTTAAGATATGCTAATTGTATTTCATTTATTTTGTAGCTCTTACGGTGTGTTCCCTTGCAAGGCTGTGAATAAAGATTGTGAACCATCAGTTTGAGAGACCATCTTTTCAGACAGGGACGCTACACAGACTGAGTGTCAGACTGCTGTTTTGCCAGGACCAGTTAATCTATATTGGCTGGCTGCTACATTGAACCAGATTTTGCTAGAACTTTGCTGGTAACTGTCCAGGATTGGTATATTGTTGTTGACCACTTTAGTTAAAGTTGTACTTCCGTGGTTATTTCATAAATATTTCTGTGTTCTCCATTATTATTGAATGCATTCTGCATCGTTTCTGTTTAAAAAAACCTTCTGGTTGCTTTGTATCCAGCTGTATTTGTATACTAGAAGAGAGGCTTGTGGTCCAACGGCAGGCTTTTCCGGGTCCTTCTCATGAATTTCCGTCTGATTGGCTGGCTCCCGTCAGTGTATGAAGGAAGCTCCGCCCTCCGCTCTTATTTCGCTACAGACAGGAAATAGAGCCGACAAACAAGTTTGTTCCGCCATGCTAACAAACAGTTAGCTAATTAGCTTCTCAACTCCGAAGCTACAGTCGTGCCGTCTTCACCTCTAGTGTGTAGTGGAGAGTTACCTGCCTTCCAATGGACAGATAGAAACCCCACGTGGGATACGCTATTTGCAATGTTACGTAGAAGTGCAAGGCTGTTCCCCCGATTCGCTCTTTTTCTTCGTATTGTTTCTGTGATGAGGAAGCACAGCCGACTGGGGGGAACACAACGCTAGCAAGTCAGCATGTGTAAGTAAACAAGGGGAAACCCTCCATATTTCAGAAGGAGCAAGTTAAACGGGTTTTCAGTGGAAGGAGGCCTTTAAGTTACCCCTTCCTCATTGTATACTGAACCAACTGAAATTTACCTTCTATTTCTGTTGTTTTCTGTTTTTTTGGCAGTGGGACAAACTGTGGAGAGTATATGTGGGATCTTCACCCATGCATGCAGTGTGGTAGGCCTCACAGTGGTGGTCACTGAAACGTTTTCCTGTAGATGTGCTTCTCCTTGCTGTGAGTTGAACGTGCTAATGAACACGGTGTGCTCACGTGGTGATAATTATTGGAGTTCGCGATGGAATCTCCTCCTGGTAATTACCCTGCTTGTTTTTGTTGGCTTTAATTACCATACTGATGATTTATTCTCTATTGGAGTCATATATTTTAGATGGAAATGGGTTTTAGCTATTTGTGATGATAAAAATTGTTCTGAGCAAAGTTTTCATTTTTCCCTCAGGCCTCCTATCATCAAAATATATATATTTTTCAACAAATCTTTTAAAATGGTGAACTGAATGCAGGTCTCCTGCTTTCCTTGAATCTAGAATTGGTCATATTTATTAAATCTAAATGCAGCCCTGCTTCTGGCAAACAGGTTAATATGTCATTCCAAAGGTCCAGATCATTTGTGTAAGTGCAGAGTGAATTCAAACTTGGACCCGAAGATGCCCCCATTTGAATCGAGTGCCCAAACGAGTCTAGTAGGTATGAATGAACCCTCACTGTTCTCGATGTCTGCTTCAGGTAGATGCTGAATGTTGAAGGTAGCGAGAGGAATGATAAAAAATATGGAGGCAAAGGAACTTGTGGCCGAAAAGAACAGTTTCAGTTACAATAGAAATGGCACACTGCAAACACAAGTACTCTGCAAGACATGCCAGATATTCTTTCCAACCACCAGGGAAACAGCTACTGCCCCCTGCAGTACAACCAGAGGGAGCCGAACGCAAACTTCCTGAAAACTACAGTAGCATGAACTAAACCTGCGGTGGGGAACCCTAGCCCTCGGGGGCCACAGTCCTGCAGGTTTTTAACGTGTCCCTCCTCCGACAGACCTGATTTCAAATAATGGTGAACTGATTTTTTAATATTTCCATTGTATTTTATAGTTTTATTGCATTTGTAATTGTCTTTTGTGTGTGACATGAAGCTGATGTTCCACTGAAGCACTTTTAAAATTTACTTGTACAGTCTTGTGCAATAGGTTGGTTGCGCCAAACGTCACGTTCATAAGACGCTAGCATGGTGAACTGGTGAACTGATTTTTTAATATTTCCATTGTATTTTATAGTTTTATTGCATTTGTAATTGTCTTTTGTGTGTGACATGAAGCTGATGTTCCACTGAAGCACTTTTAAAATTTACTTGTACAGTCTTGTGCAATAGGTTGGTTGCGCCAAACGTCACGTTCATAAGACTCTAGCATGCGAAATGCAATAGAGGGCCAAAAGGAAAGTCGCCTGTAATGTCTGTGTGGAAAATGCCTCTGTGTTGTGTAGTTTATGGCCGCTCCAATCATGCTATCAGAGAAAAGGATACATTTTTTATGGAGCACCTTAAACTGTCATTCACAAAGTTGAAAAATGTCGAAAACTGACAGAGCAATGCTGCAAAACGTGGATTGTAAACCTCTGCCTTCACTTGGGAGGAGCAGAGTCTACCAATGCCAGAGCGATTACAGCGACCACTTTCTAAAACAGGTAAGATAGTTTATTATTATTTTATTATTTATTGCTAAGGCTATTTCCCACTCTCTCTGGAAGCAAACCAGTTTTTAGGGGGGTTTCTGTGGATCTCTGTGACTGGTGGAGCTAGTTTGGAGAAAAGCGGTTTGACTTATGCACAGCCTACAATTCGAATTTGGGATAACAGAAGCAAAATAAATTAATATACAAGATCCAAGCACATAAAAACACTCAGCGTTAGCAACATTATGAGCTAAGTTATTTATTTTAAATAGCATAAATCACTATTACTCGGAGAGAAACAAGGCGACAGCCATTCAAAGCGTATTTGGATCCTTGTTGACCCGATATGAAACAGAATAACTGTCGCTTGAAGCTCAGACAGACAGAGGTAAAGTCATAAGCATTGCTTTCTTTTTTTTTTCGACCTCGGGTGGATCTCCCAGCTTGCAGCCTCATTCTGGGCTTTGCAGCACATGGGTCTCCAGTTAGGGTTGCCACCTTTCAGAAAAAAATAAGGGACACACCTACCACAGCTCATCGGGGCCACAAACCACCACGGGCCGATACACCAGTGTTTTTAGGAAAGGAGTGATCAATAAAACAATTGGTGGCACTTAAAGCTTGAAATGCTGCAATGAGCACATTGTTTAAGCAACACTGTTGCATAGAAAGTGCTGTCATTTAGTCTACATATGCTGTAATTACATCCATCCCTATTTAAAATAAAATGAGGAAAAAAATATATAACAAAGTGCCATAAGCACAAAATGTAGTTATTGCATTATCAATAAAACCTAGTTAATGAGAAGCTGTCATGCACATATCACATGGCAGCACCAGCAGCCAAAGGAGATCTGTTTGTGTGGAGTGTGCAACAATTAACTTAAAATATAAGCCTAGTAAATACATGAAGAACTGAATGTAACTGTTAAAGTGATCTATTGTAGACAGCTCTGATGTGTCCGAATCTGTGGTACACCTGTGTCACCTCAACTGTAACCTACAGTAGAGTGGGATGACAGATTAATTAAACTCATTTCTTTTGCTGCCTCTTATGACTTGAAAGAAAGTCAGGTCATCCAGACAGTTAAACCACACCAAGAAAATAATTTGTGTTGTGAAAACTGAACACTGTGTTCCTCAAAATCAACATTTTGACACGGAATACACAGAAAGCTCTACAAGTTTTGTTTATGTAGGAAACATATTGAATGCATATAGGCTATACATAAACACACACACATACATATATATATATAAATATATATACATATATGAATGAAACAATATTAATTTAACTTATATTAAAGGAGCCCTATCATGAAAAATGGACTTTTAAGAGCTTTTCAGCATGTCAGTGTGTTATTTCCTCATCAAGAAATTATTTAAATCGTTATTTTTCTTCATTCATGCATATTTGAGTAATCTACATGAATATTTAAACCAAGCGCTACCTCCCTGCAAACGACTGACTACCCACCCCGTTACGTATGAACGTGGCACCAATCATGAAAGTCCAAATGCGCACGCTCAGTATCGTAGCAAGACGCCCTCTGTTGAACAGAAACTCAGAGAATCCTATACACACTCTCTGAGGAAGAAACTAACACCTGCAGGAAGATTTCCTCAGAGAAAAACAGCCATCAGCTAACAGACGTTTGCTCCAGAGTTCAGGAGAATTTTCTTCCTTTTTTTTTTTCTTTTTTTTTTAAGCTCTAGAGGACAGCAAGTTGGGAAAAATGCAGTTACGTTCAGCGTGGTTATGTTCAGCGTGGGAGTTTATTTGTTGTACTGGATGAATCGACTTGCCAGAAGTGGTTGGATTATATCTTCAGGAGCAGGGGGGAAAAAAACTCAACTTTGTGTGTGAACTTCACTCCTGACAACTTCATGAATCTCGGGCAGTAAAGTGTTTTTTTCTCTGGGATTACTTCTGAAACCTGACGCAGTTCCTACTATAAAAACGCGCATGGACAGACAACAACACTGGTGAGTGAAACACATCTCTCAGCTCAATGCTAACTGTTAGCCTATGATTTGTTCGCTAATTTACTTACTTGTCAGGGGTCTCTGTGGTACTTCTGTGGTACTGCGTGTACTTCAAACTCCATATCAGACTCTGGGTCCAGCGCATACAGCTCCATAACAGGCTGGTCTGTTTTATCCCGTCGATCGGAGTAATTATCCATCAATGTTTACTACTAACATCCACATGAGAGCTGCCGGTGCTACAGACAATTCTGTGACCCTTCAGAATAAGTGTCTCTTCCGGGGCAACGTCATTAAATGGGCGTAAAACATGCTGCAATTGGTCGAGAGCTCCGCGGTTCAGTACAGTCAGCCATCTTACTTCCGTGTTGGAAATTAGATGCATCGAAAAACTAATATTTAACACCAAATTAGTTTCTATAGTAACGATGGGGACATGTCTAGCTTATAAATGCCTGTATTTGACTTTTGGAACATTTGAAAAGCATGATACAGCTCCTTTAATTTATCTATCAAATGTTAATCCATTACTGTGATTTATTGTTTAAATAACCATATAACATTTATATTGGCTGCTACTAATAATGGTTTCTGTATAAATGATCATTCATTCAAATTTAAAAAGTCAACATCCTAAACAATCAATAAACTAACCAAACCACCAGTCTCCTAAACTTTCCTCTGACATCTTCTGGCAAAAACACAACCAGATAAAAACTGATCCTGTTCTGTCATGACTGATTCAGTCTCAGGAGATGAGGAGATGAAGATGGGACACTCACGTTTAGGTCGTCTTCGCGGTTCTCACGTGTCTGTGTTGCTTTTCTGATGCGTGATGATGTCTGATGTCAGACAGTCCACCGTGCGCCACTGAAAACACTCACCCACATACGTATTTAAAGGAGTGATGACATAGCAGTTAAAAACTAGTTTATGTTGTTGGCATTACTGCATATGTAAATACTCCAAAGAAAAAAACGGCATTTTTTACAGCGGAGTATTGTTTTGAAACGCCAGACCTCACTTCCTCAGTAATACAGTTGGGTCCGGTGATGATATGGAGCTTTACCCGGAGACCACGTTGACTTCATTTTGATTGGCTACACCTTATTTGGCTATGACCTTATTTGGAGAATCTAGGTCAAGCTGCGGTCGGAGTTTGCTAAAGGCTAACTGCTAGCAACATGGCTCACTTCAGACAGTGTGAGCTACGTTTATCAGACAAGACAGCATTTAGAAAATAAATAAACTTACAGGTAATGACAAGGTTGTGGCCCCCTCCCTCAGTGTTGCTGCAGAAGTTTTCTTTTAAATCCATTAGTTTGAAAATCCAGACCTGACTGCACAGAAGTTACTACTAGCTCCATACACAAAGCTGAATCAGACAGGGAGGGGAGGGGGGGAGCGGACGGTGCATAAACCGTTAGGAGAGAGAGGGGGGGCGCTGTTTACTTGATAGTGTGCTCTTATTGGAGCAATTAAATTACGTAGAATGATAGAACTACGTAGAATGATAGCCTGCTGTCTGATTCAACTGTTTCTGAGCAGAGAGACAAAGCTGACAGACCATAAACAGGAACTTTGATTCTCACTCTGGACATTCACATGGCCTCATCAGTGCACAACAGATCATATTATACACCCAAAACCCCAGAAAAGTGAAATTTGATGTCATGGCACCTTTAACAGTTTCTCTCATCATCTCCACTGACGCTCTCCACCCAAGGTTGGGCCTGTTCCCACTCAGGTGTTTTCTTTAGTAAGCGTTTTCGCTTTTGAGAGCATGCTGGAGTATCAGGTGTGGACATTTTAAAAGGCGCGGGTGCCGAGAGCGCGCATGACAGCAGCAGACGCAAGCGCGCAGGCAGCCAGGCAGAGATGCAGGACTGGAGGATCCTGCGATGATCCCGCTGGTTTTGGCTGGCTTTAAAATTTCCGGTGTTTTATTTAGCTCATTATTACTAAATTTAATGTTTATATTTGTGTGACAGACATGTGTATTTGACAATTATGGAAATACGGAACAAATGAAGGACGATTCCGTATTTTACGGGACGGGTGGCAACCATATCTCCACTTTTCAGATGAAGCAAATTATGGTTTAAAAAAAACAAAACAGCTGATAGTCCTCTGTGATAGTGGCCGAGCCTCACACATCCTCCACCGCTCACCAACAGGTTAACACCACAACAGTGTGGAAATCCATATAGCGTCCTCTTAGGGAGAGAAAGCGATATTGGCAAGGGAGCTTAGCCTCATGGGGGAGACCGACGCGTCCAAACCACGTTAACTTCTTTATTTTGGACACCAGTCCCCCCTACAGTTGGAATTTTTAAGATCAGATATCCAGAAGTAAAGTTATGAGCATTGCTTTGTCAGCAGCGAGACGGTTTGTGATGGAAATCGCCTCACGGCCGGTAAATCTACAAGATTATAAGACCAGTCTGATTTATTTAGACTTCATGGGTCATATATTATGTATAAATGTATTTTTTGGCAATATGGTGTCTGGACCAGCCCATTCAAAGCCTCAGCGTACTCGCTGTCATTCATTTCGTTGTGTTTTGAACCGGAGGAAAACACTTCTTCCCCTCCGTTTGCATTTCGCACATCGTCTGGGTCATGTGACTGAAACCCACCTATTGTGGCAGGTAGGTAGGTGGCAGGAGGGATTTGATCCCCAGACCCCAGGTGAGAGTCATGCGTGCTACCCAGTCAATCAAAGGGATATCCCTGAGACCAAATAGCCAGGGGTATGATCAATGACAGGATCCCACACTGTCACACTATGAGATTTAAACTGATTCTGACTAAATTTTTTCACATCCATGGCTAAATAAATGACATAAAAAAGACAAATACTGTATATTCTTTTGTAATATTTTAAATAGGCAAGTTCCAAGCATAAATGCCACATCGCTTTTAATGGACATGTTCATTCACACTGGAATGAAAAAGCCAGGTGGACATGTCTATTTCATGACTTCTATAGTGAATTTTATCCTGCTTTTTGAGTTTCCTTCACGGTGAATTGTTGCTGTGCTCTGTGCGCATCCCCCATGTTTCATGCTACTTTAAAGCAAGCTCGAAAGCTGAATGTTTTTTTATGGTCTTACATTCGCATCCTAGAACTTTTATGCTGGTTTGAGATGTTAGGATGAAACTGTTCTCCCTGTGCAATATGTTACCACTTTTGTATAATTCATCAGCAATATGGAGCATTCGATTTGTTTTGTAATGATGAAATTCATGGTCTCCTTTATATGTGCCTGCTTATCTGCAGCCTGCCCTGATTTTTTTTTTCCTGTGGTGAAAAATTCTGCCTCTTCTAGGTCCCAAGAAAGCAAGTGTCAGCTTGGTGTATTCAGGCTCTCAGTTTCAGATATACTGTAAATGAGAGAAAGCAGATTTAAACTCAAGCTTTTTGGGTTGAGATCTTGACTTCTAACATTCCCTATAAAACACTGAACGTGGAACAGCATTTTATTTGTTTGCATGTATGTCCTTGCTTAGATACTGTCATACCAGCACAGCAGAATCTGGATCCAAAACAGACTGAAAACCAAGCATGAAAGCTAATTCAGAGCCTTTTGGCACACTAAACTGTACAACAATCTGGACTCCTGTCTTTTTCCGTGTTGGAGTTTCATTCCACATAGAAAAATTTGAACGTTTGCATGCTCTGTGCTGCACAGCTGGGATTCCCAACTTCTAATGGGAACTCATGAGAACACACGAGATAATGACAGACATGAAGGGATGGAGACTGACAGGAAATTCATTACACCACAATATCTTCACATAGAATAGTTTCCTGCTGTATTGATACAGCTTGTATCAAGGTTAGAACCTTTAAAATAGTGATAACGGGTATTTTCTTGGTACTGCACATCTTTGCTCTCTGTGTGCCTTTCTAATTTTAAACTGTTATAAAAACTTAATGGTACAGTTTGTAAAAGCAATGACAGAATATTTGATGTATAATTTAAAACTGTGTCTCTATTGATGTGCTATCGCTGCACTAGAATAGCTGTTATATGTCTATTTTCTTAGATTGAGTCATTTATATCTACTTGTTGGGCGGTGCACATATAGAGGCTGCCATATTAATTCCACCATTTTTACTACGGTATCCCTGAATGGACAAAACAATGTGTGTAAAGTAATTAAAAAAATAATAATAATAAAAGAAGACAGACAGTCTATTACAACTTTGAATTTCCCTCCTGGGACACATAAAGTATTTTTAATTTTCATTTCATTTTTTTCATTTTCATAACCCTCTGGACTTGAAAACTGCTGTACCAGCTGTGTTTAATGGAAGTCAGAGGCTGTTTGGGATCAGTAATTCCTTAAAAGAAAAATAGCTGCTTATAGTACAGTCATTGCTACACTTGAGACCACTGCATCCACTTACAGATGAAAACATCATTATGTCTGGGAGAGTTTTGGCCACTAACAGCCACCGTACATTCACAACAGTTGGAATATAAAGTCACCTGAAAGAAAACATATTTTCTTTCATGTTGCCAATTTTATGGGACCGCTAAGGCTTTAAACGGTTACGGCAGTTTGATCATGGAAATGAGAACGAATGGCATGACTTCTGGTGAAATTGCTGCACAGTTGTGCAGGGAATTTGGCCCTGTACGAGGCCTTTCTGAGAGAAATGTTCGCAGGTGGATGTCGGAACATTGTCCCTCGAACTATGTTAGTGATGACCAACTCCAAGTTGAAGTGGCTACAGCTACTGCCCAGGTAAGCAGCATCAACGACATTGATTGATTCTATGTATAATATTTGGGGTGGGACTTTAAATTGTTTATTATGATTAATTAATTAGTTAATTTTTTAAAAGTTAACGCATTCAATTGCAGTTTAGAAGCAAAGTGGAACCTATGTCAGTGCAGATTTTCTGGTACGCAGAACTTGGCTACTTTCTTTTTTTTTTTTTTTTTTGCTACGTTTAGGTTTCCAGACCTTCTAATAACTACATATATATATATAAGCTGGAACACTACAGTATTTACACATTCTAATAAACAAATGATACTGTTTTCCATATTAGTTCATAACTTGGTTATAGTTGGTTATAATTTAATAATTTGTACATTTCTTTGATATAAATAAAATAACTATACCTATCTCAACAACCTGATGCAGTTATGTTTGTGTATATCATTTTCATCATCTTAATGATTTATGTGTTACTTGAATTGATAGGTTAGGCCAACACATGGGAGAAAAATGATGAAAGGGTACCTATCTTCAAAAGGCATACGTGCCAGTGAAAAGAGAGTGGGAGCAGCTTTACAAGCAATTCATCCTCAACATCATCAGACTCGCCAAACAAGTAAGTAAACCTATTCGCTGGAGAATCATGGGAAGGCTTCCAGAACTCTTGTCTCCTGACCTTCTTCTGAGGAAATTGAATCCATGAAATCACCCAACTTTGCACAAAGTTTTATGTTAAGTAGTCTCAGCTGCAAACACATACCAATAAACCTGATGGTGGCACTACAGTAAGCATCTAAAGTGTGAAAGCCAAACAGCAGCTCCAATTAGGCTTCTTTCCTTTTTTTCTTTCTTTAAGGGAGCCCAGAACCTGAACCCAGTCCCATACAGGGCAGACTACTAAATGCACATAGATCAGAATGAGAAGTTGGCGATGTTTGGGGTTACCTATGTTATAGCCATGGATACAGTGTGAAATTGGTCTCCCATTTGACTATGCCAATTAAAAACAACCTTAAAATATATGATGAGGTGCACAGGTATACAGTAGTGTTAATGGTTGCAATTAATTCCAAAACAGTCATCTATCAGAGACAGGATGTTATAGTGTGAGCATATAAGAAATGTCTTTACATCACCCCCCCAACACAGATATATACACCTCATATTGTTGTTTTTGACAGAGTTTTACCTGAGTCTGTTCATGCAGGACAAACTCTGGCTACAGATATAGCACAGATAGACCTGCATTTCTGCAGACGCCATCAACATGTTTTTGTACCTCTTCTGTATGGTACATTGTGAAATTGGCACGCTTTGATAATTCAATTTCCTTTTTGCTCAGTAGGAATCATTTATAGTTTTAGTGATTTACTTCATCGTAAATTTTAAGTTTTCTTGTTTAGCCCACATGTATTCTTTGGTCATTTGTCACATGCGATGGTGTCTTTTTCCCCCTTTACTTTCAGAACCATCACATTGAGCAAATTTGGGTTGAGGTTTGTGTTTGCAGTGGTGACCCCTTACTGTGAGCCAATTTTTGAACTGAAATATGATTTTTAAAATATTTTATTTTATGATATTTTAAATATATTTAAAAAAATTTAAAATATTTAACTAAGCTGTATTTGTCATGACTTTGATGGTGAATAACAGAGTCAACTACAAAATGAAGGCTTGCCTGATAAATCTGCAAGATCAAGAGGTCTTCAATATGCAGGATGGGGTGGTAAAGTTCTGCATTTCAACTCTGGCATGCCAGGTTGCCAGTGTTGGCATAAGTCGCTTCGTTGAGTCGTGGAATGCCCATAGCGTGGCAGGTGGTTATATTTTTCTTTTGTAGGTTATTAGTTTGTTTTAATTCCTGATGGTTCGGGGCTAATCTAACAAGCAGTATTTGCAAATCATGGTCTAATGTACAACAAATAGACTGTTTAATTAGTTAACATTCAACTCATGACCCTTTTTTCTATTTATAACATATTACAGGAAGAGGGATCCCCAATGTTTTGGCGTCAGGGTGGCTGTCCAGTCAAGCTTGCTGGGAACCTTCTTCCTTGTGCCTCTGTAGCAGCAGACTGGTATGATGCTGAGAAAGGTTCATCCCTGACTAGGGTCTCATGTTTTGGAACAGATCCTTTTTATGACTGATGAAGGGAAACAACAAGCTTGTCTGCGATTTTCAGAGGCTTTTGGGGACATCACAGCTCTGTTCGATGGCATCATCAATGACAACCCAAGGTCCTTTCTGGATGCTCTGCAATACCTTGTCCATGTATGCAGTGAATGGAAAGACAGGGAAAAAAAGACATGCAACTTATTTTAATTAACCATTTATTCTGAGAGGATTTTTTTCTCCCAATAAAGTAACTTCAAAACAAGTTGGCTTTTCTTATTCAGTACAAGATTTCAACAGGTTTAATCTATTAATTAAAGTTAAAAAAAAAAAAAAATAAATACATAAAAAATAACACATTTAGCCAATGCCTGTGATATTAACAGCAAGTGAACCCAGTTCAGAATGACAGGCTGTTTTTAGAACTTTCAACTGCTGCAGCAGGATAAAGTGCATGTGTAAGATTAACATTTATAACAGGGCTATCAGAACTATATCTGAACACCAAATATAGAAGATAGATCAAACTAAGGATTTCATGAATGCCAAGGCAGCATCCAGACCCTTAACATAGTGGATGTTGGTCTCAAAGTCAGGGCTTCTGCACTTCAGGCAGTGGTCTGTATTTCTGAGCCACTGCCTCACACAGGCCCCACAGCCCACCAGCGAGCAGCAACACCTACTAAATGTAGGCTCATCCATAGTAGCTGCAAGGTTTTAAACACATAAAATCTTTAGTAAGAAATTATGCAAACATTTAAATTTATGCAATGTCTAAGTTAGCTGGTATTTCACAAGTAAGTCTGCCTTTGTTACATATCTACAACATACCTTTGCAAACCAGGCAAGAAAAAGCCTCCTTTGCTGGTTGAATGTCAGACTCCGTAACTTTATTTTTGGCCATCTCAGACAGCTGATTTATGCTGCCAGCAGCACCCTTCAGCTGATCAATTTTCTCCATCACCTCCTGAAGATGATTTTCCTCAACCTGTCGACTTACATGTGGGAAAACAAAGCAAGTTAAGGCAAGGAATAATACAATAAATAATTCAAGATTTCTGTGCTGGTGCCAGGGCTCAATTAACTTTTTTGCTCACCAGCCAATGTGGCCAGTGGTTTTCCAAAGTTACTAGCCACTCAACATTTTCACTAGCCACAATTTTGTTGTTGAGAAAAGATGTTTAATAGGATTAAAGCCGACTATGGCCTGCTAAAGTTTACTTAACCTTCCTACTACCTTAAGATTTGTGTTACACCCCTGGTCCTAAGGCAAAAAAAAAAAAAGCAATAATAAACAATGCCATAGAAATATTATATGCTATTACTTTAAAAAAATAAATAAATATGTACATCATCACTGGCTTCAGTGCTCAACATGCAAAACAAATATTCATTGTGATTCTGAAATTTAACCCCTTAAATGCCAGTTGTTGTGTTTAAAAATTGATTTCAGAAAGAGACACAAAACACAAAAAGTGAAAAATTTTCTATCCCATTATTGCAAAATGGACTTTTTGGGGGTGGGTTTATCCGAGCCTTGAGGGTCAAAAACTGGCATCAACACTGATTTTGTTGCAGTTTTAATTTTTGTGTTAAGGTAAAATATGCCATTTGTCCTAAGTAATAAAAAATGCAATAATGAATTATGACATAAATATTATATATTAATACTTTTTGATTTAATTTTTTAATAGATATTATTACTGGCTTTGGTGCTCAACAAACATAACAAATATTCATGGTGTTTTTTAAATTTAAACCCCCCTTTACCACCACCACCACCACCACCTAAGAACACACAATTATCTTCTATCTGAAGATTTCTGAAGGAATTTTAACTTTTGCACACCCATGCACACAGACACACACACTCTTTACATGAGAGTAGACATCTGCATACTTTTGGCATTATTACTGTGCTGCACTAAATGCATTTCTTGGTAAGGGGTGCATTTTGAATGGGCCTGCACACACATACACACAAAAACAGATTTCTCAACGCACATCACAGTGTGACAATCCTAGAATTGACCCAAATCATTTTGGGGGGAAAAATGATTGATTTGACCTTACAGGCATGATCATATTTTCAACAGGCAATTACATCATTTCACCCTGTTATAACTCTATTTACCATATATGGATAAAGTAGTGACACATGATGGAAAACAATAAAAACATTAATTCCAGTCCCTTCCTAACAGGATGAAAACATTGATAACAATTTAAATTTATGCTGTAATAGTAGTTGATTTAAAAATGAAATTTGTATGGAAGTCAGTGGCATAAAAAAATGGCTTAGGACGGATGTAACAATTTAGTTTATACAGCGCATTAAAGGGTTAAAACAAAAAACAATCCAAAGATTTTTAACTTCAGCCCAAAATACACTTATCTGGCAATTTTTTATGGCATTTGCATGAATACTACTAAAGTTATCCACAAAAAACACTCTTGAAGTATCAAAAAAATGCCCTAAGGCAGTAGGAGGGTTAAAGGGACTTGAGGCCAGATTAAGAAGCTAAGGCCCAGTTCCAATTCCTATCTTAACCCTCAATCTTAACCCTCAAGCTCAACCCTCAATATTAGTAGCCCTCAAAACCAAGTGTTAAGGGCTATTTTGTGACCTGGAAATGGGACATCCTTAAATGCAGATACATCTTTAAACTGTGGGGGGCAGCATTACGCCAAAGCAGCGTTGAGTCTATCAATTCAGAAGAAGAAGACGCAGAAGAAGAAGAATTTATTTACATTTATTTGCACTGTTAACCCTGCCTAACCATGGACATATTCAGCTGTCACCGCATACCACGACTTATTGAAAGGTAAACACCAGCTATAATAAAAGTTACATAGGTAACTGTGGTTCTGTGAATTCCTGGATGACTGCCAGTCAGCTGGCCTGCACGTCACCTGATTGACAATTGTCATTAGGACTGACACATTTGGGAGAAAACTAAAAAACAGAACAGACTGCTGCTTCACGGTCTGACTCTTAGCCACATTCAGACAACTCGTGCTTTCTCATTTTGAACATGAACTAAGTGCGTGCTGCAGGTAGAACTGTGAAGATCGGACGTGCAGGAGGAAAGTTAGGAGTCTCCTTTGGAAAGCCAATCTCAGCTAGCAGTGCCACTTCACAACTGCACTCTCTAAAGGAACCGCCTCTAGTGACGTCGACCACAGATGGACCAATGAGCAAACACTGTGCACTGGCAGCGCTCATGGGAGTTTGTAGTCTTTTAGTCTAACATTTCAGTTCGTTTATTATTTCAGATGCTGTTTGAGAAAACTACAATTAAAATGTAAATAGAATTCAACCCGCCAAAGTGGCGAGTTGGAGTGACCGTGTTACCCGCCACTGCTGAGATTCACCCGCATTTGTGGCAGGTTGGCAGGTGTTAATGTCAAGCCATGGTTGGTGCACTAAAAAACACACAATATAATTCACAACCTAAATCACATTTTGCTTAACAGTTGTATTACCTTGTTTTTGGCCCGCCACCCATTTTGGAAGTCTCGGATATCATTTTTCAGCAAAGCAAATATCTTTCTTGAATTTTGCTTCCAGTACTGGGAGCCTAAGGAGTCAGAAAACACCATTCACTTTTGTATTAAAATTCTAAAAAGAATAGAAATTGATATTATGATTATAAACAAGTGAAGGATTGAACAGTTAGAAACAGCAGCTTACTTCTTTGAAGTGACATCTGAATCTGAGTTTTCATCCTAATTTCCAAAGCCTCTCTCACTTTGGCTGCAATTCCCTCAACAGTTGCCTCAGCTTCAAAAAGCGTATGACCACAGTTCTGGAAGTGGCCAGTTTTTCCATTCACACCACCTCTGCAATGTGGATTGACCTGAAGACAAACGACACGGTTCACTACTCAC
>JALJCO010012186.1:0-32767 GCA_023101725.1 Atherinomorus stipes | reverse complement strand
GAGCTGGACTGGCTGATCCACCACAGACCAGTTCCAGTCTAGAACAGCTGGACTGGAACTGGTCTGTGGTGGATCAGCAAGTCCAGAACAGCTGGACTGGAACTGGTCTGTGGTGGATCAGCAAGTCCAGAGGAGTGATGATGATGATGAGGAAGATGGAGATATCAGAGCTTACAGGTTAGAACCGACCAGAACTGTAGTCAGCTCCAAGACCTTCTCACTGAGCCGGTCCACTGGTTCAGTTCCAGCATGCAAGAGACCCCAACAGAGCGGACTGAGAACTGTACAGAGACCCAGACCAGGACCAAGCGAACTGAGAGCTGTACGGAGACCCAGACCAGGACCAAGCGGACTTAGAACTGTACGGGAGACCAAAACCAGGACCAAGTGGACTGAGAACTGTACGGAGACCCAGACCAGGACCAAGCAGACTGAGAACTGTACGGAGACCCAGACCAGGACCAAGCGGACTTAGAACTGTACTGAGACCAAAACCAGGACCAAGTGGACTGAGAACTATACGGAGACCCAGACCTGGACCAAGATGACTGAAAACTGTACAGAGACCCAGACCAGGACCAAGCAGACTGAGAACTGTACGGAGACCCAGACCAGGACCAAACAGACTGAGAACTGTACGGAGACCCAGACCAGGACCAAGCAGACTTAGAACTGTACGGAGACCAAAACCAGGACCAAGTGGACTGAGAACTGTACGGAGACCAAGACCAGGACCAAGATGACTGAAAACTGTACGGAGACCCAGACCAGGACCAAGCAGACTGAGAACTGTACGGAGACCCAGACCAGCACCAAGTGGACTGAGAACTGTACGGAGACCCAGACCAGGACCAAGATGACTGAAAACTGTACGGAGACCCAGACCAGGACCAAGCAGACTGAGAACTGTACGGAGACCCAGACCAGCACCAAGTGGACTGAGAACTGTACGGAGACCCAGACCTGGACCAAGATGACTGAAAACTGTACGGAGACCCAGACCAGGACCAAGCAGACTGAGAACTGTACGGAGACCCAGACCAGCACCAAGTGGACTGAGAACTGTACGGAGACCCAGACCAGCACCAAGCAGACTGAGAACTGCACGGAGACCAAGACCAGGACCAAACGGACTGAAAACTGTACGGAGACCCAGACCAGGACCAAACGGACTGAGAACTGTACGGTGACCCAGACCAGGACCAAGCAGACTGAGAACTGTACGGAGACCCAGGCCAGGACCAAGCAGACTGAGAACTGTACGGAGACCCAGACCAGGACCAAGCAGACTGAGAACTGTACGGAGACCCAGACCAGGACCAAGCGGACTTAGAACTGTACGGAGACCAAAACCAGGACCAAGTGGACTGAGAACTGTACGGAGACCCAGACCTGGACCAAGATGACTGAAAACTGTACGGAGACCCAGACCAGGACCAAGCAGACTGAAAACTGTACGGAGACCCAGACCAGGACCAAGCAGACTGAGAACTGTACGGAGACCAAGACCAGGACCAAGCAGACTGAGAACTGTACGGAGACCCAGACCAGGACCAAGCAGACTGAGAACTGTACGGAGACCCAGACCAGGACCAAGCGGACTGAGAACTGTACGGAGACCCAGACCAGGACCAAACGGACTGAGAACTGTACGGAGACCCAGACCAGGACCAAGTGGACCCACAACTGTTAAAGAGCTGCTTAGACCGGCACCGAGCTGACCAGTACCGGGAGTGACAGTGGTAGCCACGGCTATGAGCTCGCAGCTTAGTATTAGCTCACGGCTAGCGGCTAACCGCTAACTTGTGGTAACTATCGTCTGGGTTTTAAAGGCTAGGTAACGACTTTTATGGTTCCAGTGGAGGTTAAATAGTTCCGGTTTCTAAAGATGAGGATGGAGGAAGGACGCATGTTTGGAAGCAGATGGAGATCTGTGATGTCAGAGAAGATTCGTGAAGACCCGAGGAGACGCTGTCTCTGTCCACAGCTGGACATCACAGCACTGATGAATGCAGAATAATCCAGCAGACGTGATGCAGCTCCGTGTGTTAAAGTCTGATCATGTCCAGTAAACGTGTCTGCAGACGGGAGTTTTACAGCAGAGATGCAGGAGGCTCCTCCAGCTGGACCGGTTACAGCTCCTAATCTTCCTCTTCTAATGTATTTATGATCCGTAGGAAACAGAAATAAACCAACGGCGTCCTGATGAGATTTAAACATTAACTGGTAATACAACAGAAGGCTGAGCCGCTACTGTCCGTCTGTAAAACTGAAAAAAGGAACTTAAAACTAGAATAAACCATTAAATCCATACTGACAGCGGTGTAGAGCTCCTACTCGCTACGTCACGTCCGGTTTCTGCGAACAGCGCCACAGTCTGGTCAGATGCTGAAATGCAGCCATGCGTCATAACAACTCATCTGTGCAGGCGCGCCTGTTTCTGCTACATAGATCATCACAGGACGGGACCATTATGGAAAAAATTACAATTAAGATTATGTTAACTGATATTGAAATCACGATTAATTCACACGATTGTTCATTGATTTTTTTTTTTTTTTAAGTGTTTATTGAACCACCAAAACTCAACCTCAAATATAACTAAAAAACACAACCAGAAATAAATTAGAAACAAGGATTAAAATAAGAATAATATATTAAAATGATAACAGTAAAACTGAATACCCAGTCTACATGCGTTCCTGTTCTATCCTCCCTGCAGTTTGCTTCCTATAACTCCTGTTCACTTCAGGATTAATCGTTTTTCTTTAATTACAGTGTTTTTATGATCGTGAGAAGGCTAAATTGAAATCACAATCAAAGTTTGATTGATTGTCCAGCCCTTGATCATCATGAAGAACGTTTTGGTCAATAAAACATGAAGGAAATGTCAAATTCGTGTCATCGGCTCTTTAAACGCACCGTACCGGTGAAACTGTGACGTCTGGATGCATGCACACGAGTCGTTGCAGTTAGCAGCTGGTTTATTACACGTTTATTACCATCATCTATCTGGTTTCTCCTCGTGCTCGTGCATGTGCACGTGCGCATGCACTTCCTGAATCAGGTCTAGAAGTGCGTGCAGCCATGACGACAAACTGGTCCAAACATAGCAGATGTGATGTGGATAACCTCTGGAGGAAGGTGGAGGAAGACTCTCTGCGTAACAGAGTAATGTGGATTCCTGAGGCGTGTGAAATCAGCGCAGTGCCGGGGGGGTGAGGGGGGGGCAGCTGAGTGATTTTCTTCATTAACAGCGCTGAGCTGGAGGCTTAACCGGCCGAGAATCTCACGTTTTCAGCATTAACGGAGCAAAGTGAGAGAGAAGGCCGATAACGCACAGCTCAGATTCAAACGCAGACATGAACCTCTGCTGTCACATCATCATCATCATCATCATCATCATCATCATCATCATCATCATCATCATCTCCCCCTTCAGCATCATCCTCACCAGCCCCGAGCTGTCAGAACGCCTCCCCAACCCTGATCCTGCAGCAGCTGGTCCCCATTAACCCTTTTAAAGCCACCGGGATCTCATGTGCATCTCAAATGAAGGGATGCACGATATAATCAGACCCCTGTCGGTATCGGCCTATATCGGCCTAAAACTGAGTATCGGACATCGGCCACGCCACCGATATTTAACCAATCAGCCCGCTGTTTTTAAAGTCTAAAAAAAAAAATCTTCAAAATCTTCTTTTTTACAGACTTTAAACTTCTAAAGACTAGGGCTGGGAAAAAACATCGATACACTGAAATATTGCAATATTTTCATATGCTGATATCATATATGCATTTAAAAACACGGTATCGATCTATTTTACAAATGAAATCTCCCGATATTTCATCCTGTTACGAAATTTCACGAGAATTCACGACATATCAATCTCGCGAGATTTTGTAAATAAAATAAATTGATAACGCATTTTTAAATATAGATTTGATATTGGCATATGAAAATATCGTGATGCTTCAGTGTATTGATATTTTTACCACCCCTATTTTTTAAGTTTTTCGAAACAGAAAACAAAACCACTATTTGCAATGACTTCATTTTTTTTTTTCAGCTTTATCAGCAGTATCGATGTCGGTTATCGGCCACATAAGTTTTAAAACATCGGCATATTGAATATCGACCAAAATTCCAATATCGTGCATCCCTACTTAAATGTAATGTAAAACTGAGTTGTTGTAAAATAGTTTGAATCAGATTTTTAAAAATCTGAGAAATGTTCGATTTGCACTTTTAGAGAATTTATAAAAGAAAATTGAAGAAAATTTAATTCCGTTTTTGTCCTTTTCTTCTTACAACAGACAGTTTTAGGTATTTAATTACATAAGAATGGTAAATACTTGACAGAAAGTTTTCATTCTCCTGGAAAAAAGTGTAAATTATTTACACATGGGGCATTTTTTGACACAATTATTGACAAAAAACTGACAAAAAAGACCAGGCGTTTTAATAAATATATCTACGATTATGGTGCTAAAAGTGTTTAACGGTGGCACGTACGAGCCGTTCGGTCTCCATGAATCAGCCCAACGGTCCGTGCAGCGCTGGGACGAGTCCCAGGGGTCGTTCTGGCTCAACGGCTCCACACCAGGAGCGTTAAAGGATGAGGAAATTACTGTCCCATGTCACCGCGGGGGCCAGCAGCAGCAGTAATAAGTAACCTGACACACTCCTGATGCAGGGCTTCTCAGCTATGGAAAAAGTCATTATCATGATTATTTTGGTCAATACTGAAATCACGATTATACAAACTATTTCTTTTAGTCACAGTGCATTTATTTAGCGTCTCTCTCTGTGTCAAGAAACATTGTTATTGAAAATTTAAGCAAAATGATGAAATTAGAGAAAAAAGACTGCAAATATGAACCTTACAGCTGTTTCGCAATGTAGAAAACAATAAATGAAACAAATAAATATACTTTAAACTACAGATGAAATTTTTAACGATATCCAATATTCCAATATTTTAAAACTCATGTGGCCATTACCAATATCGATACCGATATTAAAGCTGAAAAAATAAGCAGTCATTGCACTTTTGTTATCCGTTTCCAACACTTTAAGAAATAGGTGTGGGAAAAAATATCGATACACTGAAACACTGTGACATTTTCATATGCCGATATCAAACCGATATTTAAAAAAGCAACATCGATCTTTTTTACTCGTTCTGTTACGACATCTCGCGATATTTTGTGGTTTCTCGCAAAATTTCGTAACAGGATGAAATATCGTGAGATTTCATTGGTAAAATAGATCGATACCGTGTTTTTAAAGCAGAACTCAGTAACTTCAGCTCGGGGCTCCCCCTAGTGGCGTCCTTTCACTGTTGTAAAGTTCAACCCCCCTGCACCCCCACAGCACACAGACGGCTTCTCTACCTGTCTTTCCTCATTTCTGATCCCTGGATATCTCTCTAAGCGTTTACTAGCTTGTTGATGCTACGTTGCTACGTTGGTAGCAGCAGCTCGTCTCCCTCTGCTCAAAGCAAAGACCTGCATCTTCTGAAACGGGACGTTTTACCCGCGATTGCGGGTAAATATGCCGTGGATTATATTTTTCTCTGGTGTTGGCGAGTAGCAGGTAAGAATACGAACTTTTATTTACTTTTTGCGGACGTGACAAGTGATTATTGAGCCTGAAGCAGTGATGCTTCACCCGGCGCCCAGGCAGCGCAGCTACGTGAATCACTCTGGTCCAGCAAAGAGTTGGTTATGAGAGCCAGGAGCCGTGTTTAGGTGGTGGAAGATAAAGAAATGTTTTCTTTGAATTAGTGCTGGTAGTCTGGTTCAAATCAGAGCTGGTAGTCTGGTTCAGACCAGAGCTGGTAGTCTGGTTCAGATCAGAGCTGGTAGTCTGGTTCAAATCAGAGCTGGTAGTCTGGTTCAGATCAGAGCTGGTAGTCTGGTTCAGATCAGAGCTGGTAGTCTGGTTCAGATCAGAGCTGGTAGTCTGGTTCAGATCAGAGCTGGTAGTCTGGTTCAGATCAGAGCTGGTAGTCTGGTTCAAATCAGAGCTGGTAGTCTGGTTCAGATCAGAGCTGGTAGTCTGGTTCAGACCAGAGCTGGTAATCTGGTTCAGATCAGAGCTGGTAGTCTGGTTCAGATCAGAGCTGGTAGTCTGGTTCAGATCAGAGCTGGTAGTCTGGTTCAGATCAGAGCTGGTAGTCTGGTTCAGATCAGAGCTGGTAGTCTGGTTCAGATCAGAGCTGGTAGTCTGGTTCAGATCAGAGCTGGTAGTCTGGTTCAGACCAGAGCTGGTAGTCTGGTTCAGACCAGAGCTGGTAGTCTGGTTCAGACCAGAGCTGGTAGTCTGGTTCAGACCAGAGCTGGTAGTCTGGTTCAGATCAGAGCTGGTAGTCTGGTTCAGACCAGAGCTGGTAGTCTGGTTCAGATTAGAGCTGGTAGTCTGGTTTAAATCAGAGCTGGTAGTCTGGTTTAAATCAGAGCTGGTAGTCTGGTTCAGACCAGAGCTGGTAGTCTGGTTCAGATCAGAGCTGGTAGTCTGGTTCAGATCAGAGCTGGTAGTCTGGTTCAGATCAGAGCTGGTAGTCTGGTTCAGACCAGAGCTGGTAGTCAGGTTCAGATCAGAGCTGGAAGCAGCTCGGTAGATAGGGGACCTGAGTACTGTACAGCGGTTTCTGTTGTCACAAGTTCTGCTCGGGTCGGTGCAGGCAAAGTTGTATTTAGCTGCTCGCAGGCCAGAGGCCCCGATGGGAGGGGGGGGGACATTGAATCGCTCCGTAAACACTTTGTTTAGCCCCACGGGGATTCCAAAAAGCATTTATTGAGGTAAAAAAGTTACTGAGGGCCCCTTTCAATGCCAATATATCATATCATAGGGCTGGGCGATAAACCAAAAATTTACCGCCACCGACATTTCCAGCGATAACCGACGTCATTTCTTTCCCATGTCGGTATGATCGGTGCTGCGGCCCCTTTAAGAAAGCCGGCAGTGGAATTGCCGCATTGGACGTTTTTGTTCTCTCAAACTTGCCGTAGTTTCTCGTAACGTGACATTCCTGCACTGGAGCTTCGTGTTTTTCATCATCATTTACACGTTTTCTGTACAACATATGTCTGTAAATGATCAGTTATTTGATGTCAGTATAAAGTGATAAACGTTTGAAGGAACGTTGTTTGTGTTAAACGTTTTGACAACAGTAGTGATGCTAATTGCGTTAGCCTGTCTATGGGTTTTTCAATGTTAAGTTAGCTTTGATGCTAATCGATGGTCGTGGGTGCATTTAATGGAGGCTCAGCACTGGTTTTCATGGACACAAAGTAATATTTGCTCATATGTAAATAAGAATCTAACTCATTTGAGTTAATCAATTTAATAATTAATAATTCATTCATTATTTTGTATATTTGTAAGCTTCAGTTAAGGCAGAATATCTGTTTTAATAAAATAAAAATAAAAGTAGTTTTTGTCTGTTTTGGCTGGTTTATAGGAGGTTTATCGTCCATTTATCATTACCGAGGTGGACTGCTGAATATATCGTGATATTTATTTTTGGTCATTATCGCCCAGCCCTATGATATCAGCATATGAAAATCCGAGAGCAAAGATCACAAACATCTTTTGGCGGATCAGAGTTTGGTGGATTGCGGTTTGTTGGTGTCTGGGTAGCGAGCTGCATTCTCAGCTCGGAGAGTTAACTCTGAACTCTGGACAATAGTACTCGTTGGTTCGTTTATTCTCCTTAAAGTTTTCATTAAATAAAGGAGTTTTGCAGACAGTGGCTGCCCCGTCTCTCCTGTTATATGGACGTACGCCAAAGGCCGACTCAGCATAACATCTTCCGAAGGACTCAAAGTGATGCAGAAATTTAACCGGTGAGCAAATGCACGTATGAACTCCTAGAAATAAGGTCCAGGTTGGAAAAAAAAATTAAGTTATCCTTTAAATAAAATTAAGCTGTTTAAAGAACAATAAAATATAAACATAAATACTGAAGAACAGATCCACAAACAGATACAACAAACCCTGGTAAAGGCAGCTGTTTCCATCCCCTCCATTAAAGAAAAAGCTAAATTTATAATAGTAATTCAAATTGCACCGAACTGAAAAAGTAATAATAAATAAAAATTTACTAAATTATAATTCAGTATCTTAAAATGTTAATTTTGTATTTTTGTTTGGAAAAAAATAATAATAAATAAAACCGTTACGGACAAATTTGTTTAATTTGCTTGTTTACTTGTTTAATTTTATAATATTGTTTTTAATATTTTTGTTGAACCACGATTCAAAATTAATGTCATGATTTTTATAGAATTTTCATTTTTTATAACTTTTGTCAATTTCAACTTATTTCACTGACAGCAGATTTTTCCTTCTTTAATGAGAGGGGAAGAATAATTGTGAGGATGACTGTATACGTTATATGGTCCAATTCTACATTTCATTTAAAAATAAATCAATATATTTTTATGTCGACATGTCACCCAGAGGCCAGTTTAGACGTTGAAAGGGGGATGAGGAAAGCTCTGTAGTGTGTCTTTAACAGGGAGGATAAACAGTTTGTAAGCAGATTCAGTTTACCACTGAATCAAACCTCCTACAATCCCAAAATCAGCTTTTCTCAGGGAGAAATTCCAAATATGGATTTATTTAATACGTCACGAGTCTTGATTTAGCTGTTAAGATAATTCCTGCACGTAGATTCTGACCTCATTTATTTATTTATTTTAGGGCCAAAGGGGGACTGGAATTCACCCCAAGAGTCAGTTTAAGCAAAGAGGAGCTGCAACACAGGCCGATAACGGACTCTGAAGCTTCAGAGTAACGTTTAACGTAAATATCACCGTTAATATGAACGTAGATAAAAGTACATCGGTTACTCCGTTCCCTCCTCTTTAGGATTTTATGGTTTTATTCGGCTTTTTGGACACTTTGGTCCACTGAGGACGTTTTTAAATGAGCTTTATGAATAAATTTGATGTCATGTTGGCACTGATGGGACGAATGATTCTTTATCATCAATAATAGGGATACACAATATTGGGATTTCGGCCCGATATCCGATATGCCGATATTTTACAACTTATGTGGCTGATAACCAATATCAATACCGATGTTAAAGCTGAAAAAAAAGCAGTCATTGAAAATAGCAGTTTTGTTATCAGTTTCCAACGCTTTTAAAAATAGGAGAGGGAAAAAATATCGATACACTGAAATATTGCGATATTTTCATATGACAATAGCAAACCAATATTTTAAAAACATGGTATCAATTTATTTTACTTACAAAATTTTATCATTCTGTCACAAAATCGCGAGATTTTGTGACAGAATGATGAAATATCACGAGATTTCATTAGTAAAATGGGTCGATACTGTATTTTAAAATGTCAATATGATATCAGCATATGAAAATATTGCAATTTTTCAGCGTATCAATATTTTTTTCCCACCCCTAATCTTTAGATGTTTTAAAGTCTGTAAAAAAAGATGTTTTCAAAGAAGAAGAGGAAGTTTTGGGGGTTTTTTAGACTTGAAAAACATCAGGCTGATTGGTTAAATATCGGTTAAATATCGGTGGGGTGGCCGATGTCCGATACTCAGTTTTATGGCTGATACCGATAGGGGGCCGATTATATCGTGCTTCCGAAAGTTATCCATTGACAACTTTCTTTCTAACCATATTTCCCAGTCATAAACGAAAATAAGTGAATAAATGTGAGTTTTTTCCTCTCCGGGCTTCCGTAGGCGACTCCGTCCGTCGCATGTGGAGCTTCTGCTGGCAACATGTCGGCTTCAGAAACACAGACAGCTGATAGATTCTCAGCAGATGATGTTTGTGTGTGTTTGCTTTCTGTCCCTGGCAACACAGTAACGCACACACACACACACACACACATTAACACACACAGCTGAAAACGACAATGACATCATCCATTTCTCAACCTCATCGCTGCAGCCAAGAAGAAAAATCTGCTCCGACTCTGAACCTGAACCGACCAGCGAGCCGACTCCCTTGTTCTGGTGGAAAACAGAGGCCGACTTATTACCCACAATCCCACAGCAGTGATGTCATCATCACAGACTCTTTTGCTTCGACTGTTATCAGAGAAATAAGTATCATAAGTACCATGATAAGTATCATTTAACCCTCATACATCAAATGTAGTGCCCCTGGTCATCCTTGTTGCTATAAAAATCATCGTACATCAGCATTTTTCAACTTCATTTTTTCATAAATCGCTTTAACACCTTCAAACCTGCTCAGAACTACCAAACATTTAATCATTTTAACACTTTAACCCTTTAAATACCAATTTATTTATCTAAACAAACATAAAGTTGAATATTTTCTATAACAAATATCACAGGAATGAGGCTTCACTGGTGATTAGTTTTGGTAATGTGGAAGATTTCAGGGATGCACAATATAATCAGCCCCCTATTGGTGTGGGCTTATATCCGCCTTAAAACTGAGTATCAGGCATCAGCCATCCTACAGATATTTAACCGATATGTAACCGATCAGGCCGCCGTGTCTAAAAACAAAAACTTTTTTACAGACTTTAAAACTTCTAAAGACAGTTTTTTTAGGATGTTCTGTGTGAACAGAGTTTATACACGCTCGTTTGTGTAAATAACTAAATATTAGGGCTGAAATATCGCGATATTTTCATATGTAGATTTCACACCGATATTTGAAAACGCGATATTGTTCGATTTTACCTACGAAATCTCGCAAGATTTCACAAAAACCTGCGAGATTTCGTCACAGAATGACAAAATCTCGCAAGATTTCCCTAGTAAAATAGATCGATACTGTGTTTTTAAATATCGATATGATATCAGTGTATGAAAATACGTGATATTTCCTGTGTTTTGGGGTTTTTGTTTTATTTTCCTTGGGAGAAGAAAGTCCAGGTCGTTCTAGGATAATTCATATTTTCGTTTGAACAACTTCTTCAACTTAACACAAGCTGAGGTATTTTTCTAATTTTGCACAAGGAATGAATATTACATTGTTTATTTTTCAGCTTTAATATCAGTATTGATATCGGTTATCGGCCGCCACTTTAGTTTTAAAATATCGGCATGTCGTATATCAGCGGAAATTCCAATATCGTGCATCCCTAGCTTATTCTGCAGGTCTTAGTGGAGTGAAAAATGTCAGCTAAATGTCTTGATTTTCTTCTGTCAGTGAAATAAAAGTCAAAGTGAAGTCAGAAATCCGAGCGCGTTTTTGTGTTTCGGACAGATGCTGACTCATCAAACATCACCTTCGCGTCACACTGAAGGCTCAGCAGCAGCTCCACCACCCTGATGAAGACCTGCTGCAGTCTGCCCGTCAGTGAAAAACAGCTGAGTCACCGACCGCTCAGACCTGGACGGGCTTCATCCGTCTCCTCGCCGGCGGGTAATGTAATTACCGCAGTCCTGAGGCTTCCGAGCCAAGCCGGTACCGTGTCAGAACCGCACCACACAGCCGAGCAGGGCGCGTCGGAGCGAGGCCGGCCTGAGTTTAACAGGAATTCCTCACATTTTTCACAGAGTTTAAAAGCAGCAAGCCTATAAATCTGCAGCGATGTTGAGCCCTGAGCTGACAGGCTCACCACACTGAAGCAGGCGTCAGGGACTGTCTGAAAGGGACATTATCTCCACGTGGAGACCAGTAGAGACCAGCACAGTCTGGGTCAGATGGCTCTGCTGGCATGAAGAATCTCTGTCCGGTCCAACTACTGGGGTTTTTAAACTGGATCTGGTAAATGGCGGTCTAGACACCAAAAAAGGTCTTTTTCTCAATTTAACAAACAAAATATTTCAAAGAACCGTGACTATCTGCCAGAGTCTGGTCTGGATCGGATCCGTTTTTCTATCCATCACCGATTCTGACCAATCAGAGCTCTGCAGCGCTGCACAGTCACAGTACGGTATCAGCTCGGCTTCGAACCACGGCTGAGATAGACGGACATACCGACACCCTGCAGCCGATATTTTGATACCTGCCAGTCAAAATATCAGATTCGACACTTTCTTGAGTGCGAAGCTACAACAATACAGATACAAAACATGCAATTTGTGTCCACTTCTGAGAGTTTTAGGCTAAAATGATGAAAGCAGCCACATTCTAGCTTCTGTATCACATGATGGTGGTAGCCTATCAGATTCTAGCTTCTGTATCACATGATGGTGGTAGCCTATCAGATTCTAGCTTCTGTATCACATGATGGTGGTAGCCTATCAGATTCTAGCTTCTGTATCACATGATGGTGGTAGCCTATCAGATTCTAGCCTCTGTGTCACATGATGGTGGTAGCCTATCAGATTCTAGCTTCTGTATCACATGATGGTGGTAGCCTATCAGATTCTAGCTTCTGTATCACATGATGGTGGTAGCCTATCAGATTCTAGCTTCTGTATCACATGATGGTGGTAGCCTATCAGATTGTAGCTTCTGTATCACATGATGGTGGTAGCCTATCAGATTCTAGCCTCTGTGTCACATGATGGTGGTAGCCTATCAGATTCTAGCTTCTGTATCACATGATGGTGGTAGCCTATCAGATTCTAGCTTCTGTATCACATGATGGTGGTAGCCTATCAGATTCTAGCTTCTGTATCACATGATGGTGGTAGCCTATCAGATTGTAGCTTCTGTATCACATGATGGTGGTAGCCTATCAGATTCTAGCCTCTGTGTCACATGATGGTGGTAGCCTATCAGATTCTAGCTTCGATATCACATGATGGTGGTAGCCTATCAGATTCTAGCTTCTGTATCGCATGATGATGGTAGCCTATCAGATTCTAGCTTCTATATCGCATGATGGTGGTAGCCTATCAGATTCTAGCTTCGATATCACATGATGGTGGTAGCCTATCAGATTCTAGCTTCTGTATCGCATGATGGTGGTAGCCTATCAGATTCTAGCTTCTGTATCACATGATGGTGGTAGCCTATCAGATTCTAGCTTCTGTATCACATGATGGTGGTAGCCTATCAGATTCTAGCTTCTGTATCACATGATGGTGATAGCCTATCAGATTCTAGCTTCTGTATCACATGATGGTGGTAGCCTATCAGAGTCTAGCTTCTGTATCACAAGATGGTGGTAGCCTATCAGATTCTAGCTTCTGTATCACATGATGGTGGTAGCCTATCAGATTCTAGCTTCTGTGTCACATGATGGTGGTAGCCTATCAGATTCTAGCTTCTGTGTCACATGATGGTGGTAGCCTATCAGATTCTAGCTTCTGTGTCACATGATGGTGGTAGCCTATCAGATTCTAGCTTCTGTATCACATGATGGTGGTAGCCTATCAGATTCTAGCTTCTGTATCACATGATGGTGGTAGCCTATCAGATTATAGCTTCTGTGTCACATGATGGTGGTAGCCTATCAGATTCTAGCTTCTGTATCACATGATGGTGGTAGCCTATCAGATTATAGCTTCTGTGTCACATGATGGTGGTAGCCTATCAGATTCTAGCTTCTGTATCACATGATGGTGGTAGCCTATCAGATTATAGCTTCTGTATCACATGATGGTGGTAGCCTATCAGATTCTAGCTTCTGTGTCACATGATGGTGGTAGCCTATCAGATTCTAGCTTCTGTATCACATGATGGTTGTAGCCTATCAGATTCTAGCTTCTGTGTCACATGATGGTGGTAGCCTATCAGATTCTAGCTTCTGTGTCACATGATGGTGGTAGCCTATCAGATTATAGCTTCTGTATCACACGATGGTGGTAGCCTATCAGATTCTAGCTTCTGTATCACACGATGGTGGTAGCCTATCAGATTCTAGCTTCTGTATCACATGATGGTGGTAGCCTATCAGATTCTAGCTTCTGTATCACATGATGGCGGTAGCCTATTAGATTCTAGCTTCTGTGTCACATGATGGTTGTAGCCTATCAGATTCTAGCTTCTGTATCACATGATGGTGGTAGCCTATCAGATTCCAGTTTTTGAAACTTGAAAAGTATAAAAAACATCCGGTAGTTTGATGAAATGTAATATTTCCACAACAAATTACCCCCACCTCCCTCAAAAATTGTTTGATCCGCCCACCTGGCATATTTCAGATACCAGCAGTAACAGCCCAACTTTGTTTTTATGATAAATATTCTAAATGTAATTCTGTAAAACTGTCAGAATCTCCATGAATAAGGAGGATACATGGTGTTGTGATTTATTTGTGATTATTTTATAAATCACCACTAGTAAATAATAAACGGGTCAGTTTTTCCTCACATTTACAGTCATGAACTTATTTCATTAACCTGTTAAACCTTGTTTTTAGAGGTGAGGCTCCACAAAACTGACATACCCAACATAAACGAAGAATAAAATTTACAATAAAGTATCAGATCAATACGCAGAATTTTGGCCCAAAGTACAGCCAAGTATCAACGTCTACCAATACTTGACTCATGGTGTTAGAATTGGTATCGGAAGTGAGTATATAGGGTCAGGGACAGCCCTATTTGTTTGTGGATGATAAAAACTTAAATCTAAGGCTTGAAAATTATCAGAAACTTTGTGTGAGAAAATATTGATACACTAAAATATCGCGATATTTTCATATGCCGATATATCTACATTTAAAAACGTAGTATCAATCTTTTTTACAGACGAAATCTCGTGAGATTTCACAACAAAATGATAAAATCTCGCAAGATTTCGTTAGTAAAACAGATCGATGCCGCATTTTTAAATATAGTTATGATATCAGCATATGAAAATATCACGATATTTCAGTAAATCGCTATTTTCTCACACCCCTAGTAAATGAGGAAAAAGTGGGTTTTGGTGGACACACCTGCATGCCCACCCTGTAGTTTGAAACCTGTGAGATTTAAGAACACAACGATGAAATCTCGCGATATTTCGTGACAGACAACTGAAATCTTGCCAGATTTCGTATATAAAACATATCAATACCACGTTTTTAAATATAAATATGATATCGGCATATGAAAACATCAGTGTGTTGATATTTTATCGCCGTTGGAACAAGGAAACATGCTGGAATCAGCTTCTCTCTTTCCCAGATAGAGTTGGATGATGTTTCACACATGTGGGGATGAAACTGTTAAACTGGATAAATTAATTCAATAGATCTTAGGTAGTCGGGGTGGGGGTGGGGGGCAGCCACCTCCCCGAAACCTCGCCAGAAATCAGAGGAAAGTGACATTTTATGGACTCAGACTGACAAACTAATGTGTCATTAACTAAAAACTATATTTGAACAATCTGCAGAATAAAGAACATAAAAATATAGATGAATAATAAATAAACGGAGGCGCCATGAGCAGAAAAAACCACCAGCAGGTGATGACATCAGCCTCCAGGTGCGGGGCTGCCAGCGAACTTCAGCCCGAACAAAGTCGACCACTCACCGCGTCCTTCTCCTCCTCCTCCCCGCTCTCCTGCCGCTCCACGCTGCACAGCTTCCTCTTGTTCGTGTTCTCCGTCCTCCTCATCTTCCTCCCGCCGTGGAAAACGCTGCTTCGGCTCGGTCGTCGGTGCGGGGCGGCTCGCGCTCCTCCTCACTGACAGTCCGCTTGTTGCTGCAGTTCGCGGGGTGCGCTCGTGTCCATCCCCCCGCTCAGCAGCAGGCGGCTCCGCGGCTAGCCGCGCCGACCCTCCACATCTGGAAGACCCGCCGTGACAAGCTGTCAATCAGCCCGCAGCACCGGCGGCCACCGGCGTCTCCTCGAGGACAATAAAAAGGTTTTCACGACCGTTCACGCGGAGAGTCCTGCGTGGAAATCCTCCATACCTCCAGCTTTACCACAACTAGTTAGTGAGGCGGTTAGCAGCGGCTGTTAGCCACCAGAGCTAGCGGCGGCGCGCGCTACCTGCCCGGGATCAGAGCACCGTGACACCCTGACAGACCGGGTTCCCTCCTAACGGCAGACTCCGGACCTCCCCCAGAACCGCCGCGTGTTTCCCGCCCGTCAGCTCGGTCCTCGCAGCCGCGCGTGTCCCGCTACTGTCCCTCCATCCCCGGGTAAAGGCTGAGCTCCGTGCGGGGACACCGGGTTAAGCTCCCTGAACCGCGGCAGCACGACACGGCACGGCTCGGCTTGTTTCCTGACTCCGACGCGGTCAATGTCGCGTCAAGTTCACAGGAAGAACAATACCGCGTCCGGTTGAGGGTTACCAAAATAAAAGCATTAAAACTTTCAGATTGTTTTTACCATAATAAGGGATGCTCGATATTGGAATTTTGACTGGTATCTGATATGCTGATATTTTAAAACTCATGTGGCCGATAACCGATATCAATACCGATATTAAAGCCAAAAAATAAATATTCATTCCTTGTGCAAAATTAGAAAAATACCCCAACTTGCGTTATGTATAACAATCAAACTTAATCAGTTATTCAAATGAAACTAATAGGATACGAACATTATTATTTCTCACTGAGAAAAAATACCCCAAAACATGAGATATTTGGTAGGAGAGGGGAAAAAAGATTGATACACTAAAATATTGCGAATTTTCATATGCTGATTTCATGTTGATGTTTAAAAATGCGGTATCAATCTATTTTACCAACAAGTTTGTCGTTATGTTACAAAATCTTGCAGGTTTTTGTGAAATCTTGCAAGATTTTGTAAGAGAACGATGAAATCTTGTGAGATTTCGTAGGTAAAATAGATCAAAATTGCGTTTTCAAATATCAATATTAAATCTGCATGAAAAAATGTTGTGATATTTCAGTGTATCGATTTTTTTTCCCAGCCCTTACATTTGGTTATTTAAACCAAGGAACATGTATAAACTCTGTTCACACAGAACATCCTGAAAGAAACTGTCTTTAGAAGTTTTAAAGTCTGTAAAAAAGAAGTTTTCGGGGGTTTTTAGACTTTGGAAACAGCGTTCTGATTGGTTAAATATCGGTTAAATATCTGTGGGGTGGCCGATGTCCGACTACAAATGAAGTCACGCCATTTTTGTTGCAAATATTCGACATGTCCAGGACTCTAATCACCACCAAATACACATTCCTGTGATATTTGTTTTATGGAAAATAATTCAACTTTTTGTATGTTATTAGATGATTTAATGACTGAAATAATTAAACTGGTATTTAAGGGGTTAAAAGTTTTAGATTAATTCAAAGTTTGGTAGTTTTGAGCAGAGGTGGAAAAAGTTAAAATGGAAAAAATTACATTAAGTATCTTTATTTTGCTTCAATTTTACTTAAGTAAAAGTACAAAAAGTATATAATATACAGTATATGCAAGTAAAGTTTACTAGAAAAAAGGGCTGTCAAAAAACTTATCCAATTGTCAAACAAGAGATTTTTTTTTATTAATTAGTACTGCTATATGCAGAAAATACATTAACTTTTCGTTTTACATTTAAAAGCTAAAACCAAGCCAGAAATCTGGGAGTAGTCCAGGACTCAGACCTGAATCTCAGCTTCACGTTAATGCAGTTGTGAAGTCAGCCTGTGAGGATCAGCAGCATTCTGGACGAATCTGCCGCCGTCTGAAGGACTTCAGGGAGACATGTGAGGACAGGGTTTCAGTTGTCCACTAAAGATAAATGCAGAATTCCTGCTGAGACACATTTTATCCTAAACATGTTCTGGAAGTGATGAAAACAATGTGATTAATCAGGATTCATTTTCTGACAGCCCTACTAGAAAATAATCCTTGTAAAATTTACTCAATATTTCTGAGTGCAAATACTTTCCTGGACTTTTCTTTTTTTTTTTTTTTTTTTTTTTTTTCTCTTTTTTTCTTATTTTCCTGGAATTTTCTAAGTAAATATTACTCTACAGTTTTTATAGTGAACGTTTGGTTTTCAGTCTCACGGAGAATTAAAGGATTCAACTTGTTTTAACCGAATCTAGAAAACCTGATGTCAGCGTTTTAAAGTTGATGCAACTGTGACTACATCTACAAGAAAGGTCTGAGCAGACTCTACTTCTTAAGGAAGCTGAAATCATTTAACGTCTGCACCAAGATGTTGCAGATCTTCTACAAGTCTGTTGTAGAAAGTGCAATTAGCTTTGCAGCATCTGCTGGGGAAGCAGCATCAGAACCAGAGACTTGAAGAAACTAAACAAGCTGATCCAGAAAGCTGGTTCTCTGCTGGGGAGAACTCTGGAGCCGCTGGAGCTGATCGTTCAAAAAGAATGCTGCACAAGCTGATGAAGATGATGGAGGACACTTCCCATCCTCTCCACAACACGGTGAAGAATCAACAGAGTGTGTTCAGTGGGAGGCTGCGTCAGGTTCACTGTAGGACGGAGAGATACAGGAATTCATTCCTGCCAGCAACCATCACCCTAAAGAACAAGACTAACTGACTTTTTGTTTATTTATAAAAAAAAAAAAAAAAAAAAAAGTGAGCTTTTACAATACTGAATTTCCCTTCGGGGATGAATAAAGTATTTTTTTCATTTCATTCATTCATTTCATTTTCATTTCATTCATTTTCTTATTTATTAAGATATTTACCGGTTTGAGTGAGAATCTGGAGTTTTGATTGGATGATTTAAATCAAGTAAACGTGCAAAGATGTGGGTTGATTTCTGTTCAGCGTCATAGCAGCTGGTTGGTTTAACATCGAACATTTAAGCATCAGAGGGAGCCTGATGTCCATGAAGCTCCTCTTAGCAAAGCAGATTTGTTGGACCCCACCATCATTCTGCTGCCATCGTGCTGGAGATGGCTTTTAAAAAGTCTCTCGTCTCACTAAGAAAATGGTCATTTATTTTGAAAGTGAAGTAAATCTACTTCCTGTTTGTGGTTTTTGCTTCACCAACAGATTCAGCAGCTTTATATATTCTTTATGGAAATGTTCAGATTTTCTCAGCAAACTCCAGAGTCATAAATCTGTAGATCTCCAGGTTAAAGTTCCTCAGAGGAAACTGACCTGTTTGTTTGTTTGTTTCTGTTTGTTTGTTTGTTATTTTCTCTGGAGGAAAGTGACAGTTTCAGCAGGTTAGTTGGAGTCTGCTGCCCCTGCTGGCTCAATACCGAAACACTTTCAATGTAAGAGTCATTTTAACATGTAGATCAGACAGAACAATGTTGATGAAAGACACAGAATCTTTGTTTCATATTAAGAGAAATCCTCTCAACCATGACTCAGCTGAATCCTGGTTCATATGAGGAGAAATAACCATGACTCAGCTGAATCCTGGTTCATATGAGGAGAAATCAGCCATAACTCAGCTGAATCCTGGTTCAAATGAGGAGAAATCAGCCATGACTCAGCTGAATCCTGGTTCATATGAGGAGAAAATAACCATGACTCAGCTGAATCCTGGTTCATATGAGGAGAAAATAACCATGACTCAGCTGAATCCTGGTTCATATGAGGAGAAATCAGCCATAACTCAGCTGAATCCTGGTTCATATGGAGAAATCAGCCATAACTCAGCTGAATCCTGGTTCAAATGAGGAGAAAATAACCATGACTCAGCTGAATCCTGGTTCATATGAGGAGAAAATAACCATGACTCAGCTGAATCCTGGTTCATATGAGGAGAAATCAGCCATGACTCAGCTGAATCCTGGTTCATATGAGAAATCAGCCATGACTCAGCTGAATCCTGGTTCAAATGAGGAGAAATCAGCCATGACTCAGCTGAATCCTGGTTCATATGAGGAGAAATAACCATGACTCAGCTGAATCCTGGTTCATGTGGGAGAAAATAACCATAACTCAGCTGAATCCTGGTTCATATGAGGAGAAATCAGCCATGACTCAGCTGAATCCTGGTTCATATGAGAAATCAGCCATGACTCAGCTGAATCCTGGTTCATGAGGAGAAATCAGCCATGACTCAGCTGAATCCTGGTTCATGAGGAGAAATCAACCATGACTCAGCTGAATCCTGGTTCATGAGGAGAAATCAGCCATAACTCAGCTGAATCCTGGTTCATGTGGAGAAATCAGCCATAACTCAGCTGAATCCTGGTTCATATGTGGAGAAATCAACCATGACTCAGCTGAATCCTGGTTCATATGAGGAGAAATCAACCATAACTCAGCTGAATCCTGGTTCATATGAGGAGAAAATAACCATGACTCAGCTGAATCCTGGTTCATATGAGGAGAAATCAGCCATGACTCAGCTGAATCCTGGTTCATGAGGAGAAATCAGCCATGACTCAGCTGAATCCTGGTTCATGAGGAGAAATCAGCCATGACTCAGCTGAATCCTGGTTCATATGAGGAGAAATCAGCCATGACTCAGCTGAATCCTGGTTCATGAGGAGAAATCAACCATGACTCAGCTGAATCCTGGTTCATGAGGAGAAATCAGCCATAACTCAGCTGAATCCTGGTTCATGTGGAGAAATCAGCCATAACTCAGCTGAATCCTGGTTCATGTGGAGAAATCAGCCATAACTCAGCTGAATCCTGGTTCATGTGGAGAAATCAGCCATAACTCAGCTGAATCCTGGTTCATATGTGGAGAAATCAACCATGACTCAGCTGAATCCTGGTTCATATGAGGAGAAATCAGCCATAACTCAGCTGAATCCTGGTTCATATGTGGAGAAATCAACCATGACTCAGCTGTATCCTGGTTCATGTGGAGAAATCAGCCATAACTCAGCTGAATCCTGGTTCATGTGGAGAAATCAGCCATAACTCAGCTGAATCCTGGTTCATATGTGGAGAAATCAACCATGACTCAGCTGAATCCTGGTTCATGAGGAGAAATCAGCCATAACTCAGCTGAATCCTGGTTCATATGAGGAGAAATCAACCATGACTCAGCTGAATCCTGGTTCATATAAGGAGAAATCAACCATAACTCAGCTGAATCCTGGTTTATGAGGAGAAATCAGCCATAACTCAGCTGAATCCTTGTTCATATGAGGAGAAATCAACCATAACTCAGCTGAATCCTGGTTCATATGAGGAGAAATCAACCATAACTCAGCTGAATCCTGGTTTATGAGGAGAAATCAGCCATAACTCAGCTGAATCCTGGTTCATGTGGAGAAATCAGCCATAACTCAGCTGAATCCTGGTTCATATGAGGAGAAATCAACCATAACTCAGCTGAATCCTGGTTCATGAGGAGAAATCAACCATAACTCAGCTGAATCCTGGTTCATGAGGAGAAATCAGCCATAACTCAGCTGAATCCTGGTTCATTGAGGAGAAATCAACCATGACTCAGCTGAATCCTGGTTCATGAGGAGAAATCAGCCATAACTCAGCTGAATCCTGGTTCATGTGGAGAAATCAGCCATAACTCAGCTGAATCCTGGTTCATATGAGGAGAAATCAGCCATAACTCAGCTGAATCCTGGTTCATATGAGGAGAAATCAACCATGACTCAGCTGAATCCTGGTTCATGAGGAGAAATCAACCATAACTCAGCTGAATCCTGGTTCATATGAGGAGAAATCAGCCATGACTCAGCTGAATCCTGGTTCATATGAGGAGAAATCAGCCATGACTCAGCTGAATCCTGGTTCAATTGAGGAGAAATCAGCCATGACTCAGCTGAATCCTGGTTCAAATGAGGAGAAATCAGCCATGACTCAGCTGAATCCTGGTTCAATGAGGAGAAATCAGCCATGACTCAGCTGAATCCTGGTTCATATGAGGAGAAATCAGCCATGACTCAGCTGAATCCTGGTTCATGAGGAGAAATCAACCATGACTCAGCTGAATCCTGGTTCATGAGGAGAAATCAACCATGACTCAGCTGAATCCTGGTTCATGAGGAGAAATCAGCCATAACTCAGCTGAATCCTGGTTCATGTGGAGAAATCAGCCATAACTCAGCTGAATCCTGGTTCATATGTGGAGAAATCAGCCATAACTCAGCTGAATCCTGGTTCATATGTGGAGAAATCAACCATGATTCAGCTGAATCCTGGTTCATATGAGGAGAAAACAACCATGACTCAGCTGAATCCTGGTTCATATGAGGAGAAATCAGCCATGACTCAGCTGAATCCTGGTTCATATGAGGAGAAATCAGCCATGACTCAGCTGAATCCTGGTTCAAATGAGGAGAAATCAGCCATGACTCAGCTGAATCCTGGTTCAAATGAGGAGAAATCAGCCATGACTCAGCTGAATCCTGGTTCATATGAGGAGAAATCAGCCATGACTCAGCTGAATCCTGGTTCATGAGGAGAAATCAACCATGACTCAGCTGAATCCTGGTTCATGAGGAGAAATCAGCCATAACTCAGCTGAATCCTGGTTCATGTGGAGAAATCAGCCATAACTCAGCTGAATCCTGGTTCATGTGGAGAAATCAACCATAACTCAGCTGAATCCTGGTTCATGAGGAGAAATCAGCCATAACTCAGCTGAATCCTGGTTCATGAGGAGAAAATCAACCATGACTCAGCTGAATCCTGGTTCATGAGAGGAGAAATCAACCATGACTCAGCTGAATCCTGGTTCAGAGGAGAAATCAGCCATAACTCAGCTGAATCCTGGTTCATATGAGGAGAAATCAGCCATGACTCAGCTGAATCCTGGTTCATGAGGAGAAATCAACCATGACTCAGCGAATCCTGGTTCATGAGGAGAAATCAGCCATAACTCAGCGAATCCTGGTTCATGGGAGAAATCAGCCATAACTCAGCGAATCCTGGTTCATGAGGAGAAATCAGCCATAACTCAGCGAATCCTGGTTCATGTGGAGAAATCAACCATGACTCAGCTGAATCCTGGTTCATGAGGAGAAATCAGCCATAACTCAGCTGAATCCTGGTTCATGTGGAGAAATCAACCAAACTCAGCGAATCCTGGTTCATGAGGAGAAATCAGCCATAACTCAGCTGAATCCTGGTTCATGAGGAGAAATCAACCATGACTCAGCTGAATCCTGGTTCATGAGGAGAAATCAACCATGACTCAGCTGAATCCTGGTTCATGAGGAGAAATCAGCCATAACTCAGCTGAATCCTGGTTCATGTGAGAGAAATCAACCATAACTCAGCTGAATCCTGGTTCATGAGGAGAAATCAGCCATAACTCAGCGAATCCTGGTTCATGTGGAGAAATCAACCATTACTCAGCGAATCCTGGTTCATATGTGGAGAAATCAACCATGACTCAGCTGAATCCTGGTTCATGTGGAGAAATCAGCCATAACTCAGCTGAATCCTGGTTCATATTAGGAGAAATCAACCATAACTCAGCTGAATCCTGGTTCATGAGGAGAAATCAGCCATAACTCAGCTGAATCCTGGTTCATGTGGAGAAATCAGCCATAACTCAGCTGAATCCTGGTTCATATGAGGAGAAATCAACCATAACTCAGCTGAATCCTGGTTCATGTGGAGAAATCAACCATGACTCAGCTGAATCCTGGTTCATATGAGGAGAAATCAACCCATAACTCAGCGAATCCTGGTTCATATGTGGAGAAATTAACCATGACTCAGCGAATCCTGGTTCATGTGGAGAAATCAACCAGACTCAGCAATCCTGGTTCATGAGGAGAAATCAGCCATAACTCAGCTGAATCCTGGTTCATGTGGAGAAATCAGCCATAACTCAGCTGAATCCTGGTTCATATGTGGAGAAATCAACCATAACTCAGCTGAATCCTAGTTCATGTGGAGAAATCAGCCATAACTCAGCTGAATCCTGGTTTATGTGGAGAAATCAGCCATAACTCAGCTGAATCCTGGTTCATATGTGGAGAAATCAACCATAACTCAGCTGAATCCTGGTTCATATGAGGAGAAATCAGCCATAACTAACTGAATCCTGGTTCATGTGGAGAAATCAGCCATAACTCAGCTGAATCCTGGTTCATATGTGGAGAAATTAACCATGACTCAGCTGAATCCTGGTCATGTGGAGAAATCAACCATGACTCAGCTGAATCCTGGTTCATGAGGAGAAATCAGCCATAACTCAGCTGAATCCTGGTTCATGTGGAGAAATCAGCCATAACTCAGCTGAATCCTGGTTCATATGTGGAGAAATCAACCATGACTCAGCTGAATCCCTGGTTCATGTGGAGAAATCAGCCATAACTCAGCTGAATCCTGGTTTATGTGGAGAAATCAGCCATAACTCAGCTGAATCCTGGTTCATATGTGGAGAAATCAACCATGACTCAGCTGAATCCTGGTTCATGAGGAGAAATCAGCCATAACTCAGCTGAATCCTGGTTCATATGAGAGAAATCAGCCATAACCCAGCTGAATCCTGGTTCATTGTGGAGAAATCAACCATGACTCAGCTGATCCTGGTTCATGTGGAGAAATCAGCCATAACTCAGCTGAATCCTGGTTCATATGAGAGAAATCAGCCATAACTCAGCTGAATCCTGGTTCATATGAGGAGAAATCAACCATAACTCAGCTGAATCCTGGTTCATATGAGGAGAAAATAAGCCATAACTCAGCTGAATCCTGGTTTATTAGGAAAAATCAGCCATAACTCAGCTGAATCCTAATCCTTATGAGGAGAAATCAACCATGACTCAGCTGAATCCTGGTTCATATTAGGATATATCAGTCTTAACTCAGCTGAATCCTGGTTCATATGGAGAAATCAGCCATAACTCTGCTTAATACCCCCCCCCCCCCCCTCTTCAAACCCCACTTGATTTAAACTACCATTTTAATTATATTTAAATAATTCTGTTTCACAGGAATCTCAGATGTCAGCTGCAGTTTTTGTCCAACACCTTCTCAAAAACTCCCACGTCCACCTCTGCATCTGTGCCAGCTTCACACCGATGATGTCCTCCATGGACACAATGGACATGTCTCTTTGACAGATCTGGATGATCCAGGTCTGTGGAACAGCGGCAGTTTTTCTGGAAGTTGAAATGTGGACAGAAGGGGACCGAGGATTGAGCCTTGAGGGACTCCACAAACAAGACAAGAATAGGTGGAGGACAATTTTCCTGAACCACAAATGATCTGTGTGCTAAATATGACCGGAACCAGTTTGGCACAGAACCCTTGGAGGCCCGCCCGTGGTGTTCTAGGCGAAGGATCAGATGAAATGATCCGCTGTAGGATCTCGTAAAATTAGAACGCAGATCTTCCTGCGTCTTGGGTTAAATAACGTCCAGTATCGTGGAGCCTCGTGGACCTGGAGAAGACCTGATCCAATAAAAGACAGCAAACGGGGCAGACGTGTTTTTGTCCCTTTTATTGAAAAGGTCTTTTCTCTCGTTACCCCAAAACATTTTAACAAATTGAACATGCATAAAAATACATCAGGTCAAAGACCGCCTGTTCTCTCACAGCAAACAAACTCGCTTTAACGGAAAAACACTCCCTTTTCATATGTACATACGTGAACACACACTCAGAAGACGCTGACAGAGAATTCTACAAAAACTAACGGATCATTTTACACCTGATCTGAACACTTTGGTTCCTCTTATTGCTTCAGAAAACATCAGCAGTGAGATCTTCAGCTTGTCATTTGCTTCTTTTTTCACACGTAAATGAGGATTAAAACTGATTGTCAGGACCTGGACGCGGTCGTCCAGATGCCGGTGCAGTAAAACACATTTAGTCTACGAGATAAAACATGATGGCACTTGGATAGCCAGGCCCACAGTTTCCATTAAAAGCTACCTACACGTTGGTATTGCACAGTCACCCAGAGGATTGCATATGTCAGTGAAAGCCTCGGTTCATGCACCAAACAGAAGCGTTAAACAGCTGTACAGAGAAATCCAGGGGAGTCCGAGACGTCATCTCCGGGGATCCGGAGCAGCCGTACGATTGTCACCAACAACTAAAAACACAACATCTCTAAAACATTTAAAAATCAGTAATTCATGGTCCATTTTCCCGCTTTTCCCACAATGAAATGTCTTTTCTTTTGGACCAATATTGAAAATAAAAGCTAATTATATTGTTTTCTGGGTTTTAGTTGAAGTAAAGATGCAGCACATCAGCTCTATGCTGAGGTAATCAGCGTTTCAGCAGGTCTCGTCTACAGATTTAACAGCTATGAAGCTGGAGGTGGCGAAACGTACGGAGGTCCAAAGATGCCAAAATTACAGATACAAACACAAGTTTAAAAACGGCTAAATAAATGAAATCATATTAGATGAGGAATACTGAATTCATCCCAGAGGGAAATAGAACTAATTTGTGTGTAATACTGCTTCAAATAATACTAACATGTTAATGAATTACACAACATCTGAAGGCCCACTTTTCTTTTCTCTCTGAGTTTTAACTCTGCATGAGTTGTGTGGTCCTTTGTGTCTTTTATTCATTTTTAAGCTGATTTGTTTTATTCTATTGTATTTTAGTTTTAGTGTATTTTTATGTATTTTATGTATATGAAGATGTACTTCAGCATAGGTTTTTCAGACTGGGAGAAACTCAATCTCTTGGTACATCAGCACCACGTCATTAGAATCAAGATATCCGCGGCAGTTCAGAGGGGTTTTGTGCTCCTTCTTTAATAAGTTTAAACGTGCGTGACATAAACTTACCTGTGTTGCACTCTCGCGTGTTTCCATTGTCCACTTACTAGTACAATAACCACTTTATACTCATAATCCTACTTTATTCTTTTAAAATTATGACTTTATTTTAGTAAATCTATGGCTTTATTTATTTTAAAATTATATTGTTTTCTATAGTAATTAAAGAATGACTTTCGTGTAAAATTGTGACTTTTTTCTTGTAATATTACAACTTTATTCTCAAAGTCTTTAAAAATTCCTTTCTTATTGTGGCTCTAATACTCCATCAGAGTTTAAAAAATGTGAATTAAGTAGATATTTTAAGTCCTTTTCAGCTGTTTTAACTTTGAATCAATAATCCTTTATTTACCTTTCCATTTCATCTTTATTCCACTCCATTTCCTTTTCTTTGTATTTTCATCCCTGTATTTATTTCTGATGGTTTTTTTTTTTGCATTTTCATTCTGTTTTTGTTTTTAAGATATTTGTCACATTATTCAGTCATATTTACTTCCCCATTATTTATTTCCAAAAAAACATTTTTTATTCCTGCCTCCTTTTAGCATTTCTGTATGCATTTCTGCCTCATTATGTAAATGAGGGGGCGGTCCTTGGTCATGTGCTCAGATCCTCACAGGTCCCACATAAACAGAGAAGTTGTAAAAGTAAACAAGCAGGGGTATTAAACAATACTTAATATCAATTTCTGTAATTATTTTTTGTTTCATAATTAGTAAATTGAGCCATTTCTATAATCTTGTAGTAATTTTTAACTTTGGCAGCTTCGTGCCTCCGTAGGTTTCCCTCTAAGCTCCTTTTTCAGTAGTTGGTCATTTCTGGGACAGTTTTTGGTAAAGTTAGGACATTATAAAACAGCGAGTATGGCTTTGTTTCCACAACCCTGCTCCAACCAATCATCCACTCTGCATTCAGGAAGCCTCGTTTCTCTGCTGGTGTCAGGTGATCGTCCTCCTCGCTCTCTGCTGAGGCAGCGCTGATGTCGGCTGCTGATCTGCAGCTTCTGCTTCCAGAGACGATTCATGAACCGCGTTTTCCTGTTCGTTAGTCAGAGCTGGAAACCAGAAGCTGAAATCAAGCCAACGTTTCTCTCGTTTTCAGTCCGAGCCCAGACGACTACAGGAAAACCGCCTGCAGAGGGCGACGGTGGCCAGCAGAGGAGGGAGGAGGAGGAGCTGGAGGATGAAGGTGGAGGTGTCAGGACACTCCAACCAGGAGAGAGGGGGCGAGCTCACCGAAGCCTCCTGGGTTTTCACCTGGAAGACAGAACCAGACGTTCAGTCTGAGTTACCTCATAACTTTATTTAAACTTGTATTTTGATTTTTTTTATATATTATTTTATTTTTCTATCATGTGCCACACCACAGTGACATCCAATATATATACAGAAAACGATAGCATAAAATAAAATGCATTATCCAACTGACTGTGACAAATCAAAAACACATGACACATATATATCAGTGCCCTTAAACCCTTCCTGATACTCCCAATAAAAAAAAACATAAAAAATAAAAGGAAAAAAATAGATTAAAAAAATTACCAAAATAAGTAATTAAAAAGTTCCTACGGAAAACACTATTTTCAAGTCTATCTCTTGCCTTTAAAAAATATATATATATCCAAAAACTAATAACAAAGCACCAGGTGCAGAAATAAATTCAATCTAAAACTTGAAATAAATGCTTAAAATCAGCTAATTCATCCACTCCAGCGTGATGATGAGGATGAACCAGTTTAACTTGTGAATGCATCAGCAGCAGCGTCCACCCCCAGACCGTCAGAACGAGGCTGGAACGCCTCTGGACCGGATCCGTGGGCGAGGCCTTCGCATCATGCAGCTTTATTCTGATTGGGCGAACCATCAAAAGTGCTGCATGTACAGTCGTGCTCAAGATTACTGACACCATCCAATTAAAGAAAAGACCTACATTCACAATAGTAATTCTATAAAAAGAAACTTTAAAAAAAAATGGATTAAAATGTGCAAAATTATAATTAATTGAAATAAAATATTGCTTTTGAATTGTGGTTGGAAATAATAATAATAGTTATAGTTAACTCAAACTAACGAAAAAACAAAAAGTAAAATTGAAAAATATTTTTGTTAAAGGTACAGTCTGTAAGAATTACTGACATCTAGTGGTAAAGATGGGTATTTGAAGTATATTATAATTTATGTATCTATCTATATTTTATATGTATACTCAGGGACACTATAGTAAAAATGGTGGGACAAGTATGACACCCCCCAACAAGTAGATATAAATGACTCATTCTGAAAAAATAAACACAGAACAGCTGTTCTGGTGCAGCGATTACACATAAATAGAATCATAGTTTCGAAGTATATATCACATTTTTCTGCCATTTACCTTTGAATTTTTACACACTGTACCTTTAACTGAAATAAAAATAAAAAAGACATTTTTTTTTATAAAAAGATAACTAACTGAAACTGTAGGGCTGGGAAAAATATCGATACACTGAAATATTGCGATATTTTCACATGCCAATTTCAGATTGATATTTAAGAATGCGATATTGATCTATTTTACCAACAAAATTTTTGCAAGATTTCATCATTCTGCGAAATCTCGCCAGATTTAATGAAAACCTATGATATTTCGTAACAGAACGATAAAATCTTGCAAGATTTTGTTAGAAAAAATAGATCGATACTGCGTTTTTCAATATCGATAGGATATCAGCAAATGAAAATATCGCAAATATTTCAGTGTAACAATATTTTTTCCCACTCCTATTAAACTGTATTGTTGCTTTACAAAATCTATTTCTATTTAATTAGTTTACTTTGCTCTACTGGTTTTACTCCGAGTGACGTTTTGATGATTTTGAATGTCACACCAGACAAATATGTGCAATCTACAGGGAAAAACTAAAACTAACACCGAACTAATAAAAACTAAACTAAAACTAAGCATTTTCCAAAAATAAAAACTAATGAAAACTAGCAAACCTGCTCAAAAACTAACTAAAACTAACTGGATTGAAAAACAAAAAGTCAAAACTAAATAAAAACTGAAACTAATTAAAAAATCCCAAACTACTATAACCTCAAACTACACACACCAAAACAGGCAAAAACACACACCTTCAGTTAAGAAACTACGAAAATACCAGAAGCAACACGAAAGCTTAGAAGACATGAACGCATCGTTGTTATCAGGGTTGGAGTTAAAAGCCGAACACAAGCAGGTTATACGGAGTTAAAACAGCCAATCAGGAGGCTTGTTTCATGTCAGCATCCACAGAAGGCCAATCAGGAGGCTTGTTTCATGTCAGCATCCACAGAGAGCCAATCAGAGGCTTGCTTCATATCAGCATCCACAGAGAGCCAATCAGAAGGCTTGTTTCATGTCAGCATCCACAGAGAGCCAATCAGGAGGCTTGCTTCATATCAGCATCCACAGAGAGCCAATCAGGAGGCTTGTTTCATGTCAGCATCCACAGAGAGCCAATCAGGAGGCTTTGCTTCATATCAGCATCCACAGAGAGCCAATCAGGAGGCTTGTTTCAGGTTAGCATCCACAGAGAGCCAATCAGGAGGCTTGTTTCATATCAGCATCCACAGAGAGCCAATCAGGAGGCTTGTTTCATATCAGCATCCACAGAGAGCCAATCAGGAGGCTTGTTTCAGGTTAGCATCCACAGAGAGCCAATCAGGAGGCTTGTTTAATATCAGCATCCACAGAGAGCCAATCAGGAAGCTTGTTTCAGGTTAGCATCCACAGAGAGCCAATCAGGAGGCTTGTTTCAGGTTAGCATCCACAGAGAGCCAATCAGGAGGCTTGCTTCATATCAGCATCCACAGAGAGCCAATCAGGAGGCTTGTTTCATGTCAGCATCCACAGAGAGCCAATCAGGAAGCTTGTTTCATATCAGCATCCACAGAGAGCCAATCAGGAGGCTTGTTTCAGGTTAGCATCCACAGAGAGCCAATCAGGAGGCTTGCTTCATATCAGCATCCACAGAGAGCCAATCAGGAGGCTTGTTTCATGTCAGCATCCACAGAGAGCCAATCAGGAAGCTTGTTTCATGTCAGCATCCACAGAGAGCCAATCAGGAGGCTTGTTTCAGGTTAGCATCCACAGAGAGCCAATCAGGAAGCTTGTTTCAGGTTAGCATCCACAGAGAGCCAATCAGGAGGCTTGTTTCAGGTTAGCATCCACAGAGAGCCAATCAGGAAGCTTGTTTCAGGTTAGCATCCACAGAGAGCCAATCAGGAGGCTTGTTTCAGGTTAGCATCCACAGAGAGCCAATCAGGAAGCTTGTTTCAGGTTAGCATCCACAGAGAGCCAATCAGGAGGCTTGCTTCATGTCAGCATCCACAGAGAGCCAATCAGGGAGCTTGTTTCATGTCAGCATCCACAGAGAGCCAATCATCAGGCTTGCTTCATGTCAGCATCCACAGAGAGCCAATCAGGAGGCTTGTTTCATGTCAGCATCCACAGAGAAAGCCGTTCCTGCTCCTAAAGCCGCGTTCTTCATCATCTCAGCGCTGCAAACGTGGTGACAGGATCAGTTCTGCACTGAGGAAGAGGATGCTGGAGTCAGGAAACCAGCAGCGCTCATGCTAACTGCGGCCGACGATGATGAAGACATGCAGCTTCATCACGTTATCAGAGCGGTGCAGGTAAACCAGAGGAAGAATACCTTCAACTGGCCAGAGAGAGGTGAAGAAGAGGAGGAGGAGGAAGGTGAGGGGAGAGGGGAGGAAGGAGGAGTCGGAGAGGAGACGGTCGGGCGAAGGGAGGAGATCCTGAGTCTGTTCTCCTGGAGATTCCGCAGGAGTCAAAGAGGAGGAGCAGAGGAGGAGGTTTCCACCGCCATCAGGAATTCATCGATCTTCTTTGCTGCCATAACGATCCATTATCTTTCTTCCCTCATCACCATCAACATCATCAATCTTCTCCGACAGCGATTATCTCCCTCGTCACCACCATACACTTCACCATCATAATCATCACCAGCATCATCATCTCTCTATCATCATCATCACCACCACCACCATCACCATCATCACCATCATCATCACCATCACCATCACCATCACCACCATCATCACGTTACCATGTCATCCATTATCTTCATCATTCCTCACCATCATCATCACATCTTCCTCATCATATCTTCCATCATTCTCCACCATCATCATCATTCTACTGTCCCTCATCTTCATCTTTTTTAATCCTATCCCTTCTCATCATTATCATATATATTTTATATCTTTCATCATGTTAATATTCATCATCATCACTATAAGCCTCATAATTGTGATCTTCTTCATCATCGTCATCATCATCATCACTTTGATGATCTACATCATCGTCACATTCATCGTTATCATCTTCATCATTGTCCTCATCATCATCATCCTCATCTAATCACATCACTATCATCCTCATCATCGTCATCATCATCATCACTATCATCATCCTAATCCTCATCATCATCCTCATCTTCATCATCACATCACTTATCATCCTCCTCCTCCTCCTCCCCACCTTCCATCATGTCAGAACTCTTCTCCAGGTTGTTCTTGGCTTTCTTCAACACGTCTCGAGTTCTGGATACTGTAAACAAACAAACAAACAAACAAACAAACAAAACGGTAGGGGACGTGCAGGTGTGACTGGAGCTGCAGCAGCTGTGTGACGTGTCCTCGTCCCGTTGCCGTGGAGATGAAGGACTCACGCTGGCTGGCGATGAGGTACTCCATGCTGTCTCTGGTGAGGTTGGAGTTCCTCAGCCTCTCCGTGGTGTCCCTTAGAGCCTGCTCTCGCTGGGACAGCATGAGACGGAGAGAGACGACCTCGTCCCTCAGAGACCGGACCTGGACGTCACAGAAACACCCAGAAAGTTCAGGAAAACCCGCCCAGCAGTCCGGGTCTCAAGACCAGGTCGGGCCTCCTCTGCAGGTTTTCCCACCCCCATCCAGAATCCCTAAACCAGTAGACCTGATCCAGAATTCCCTAGACCAGCAGACCCGATCCAGAATCCCTAAACCAGCAGACCCTTGGTCCAAGAATCCCCTAAACCAGCAGACCCCTGATCCAGAATCCCTAAACCACAACCCCAATCCCTCCCTAAACCAGCAGACCCGATCCAGAATCCCCTAAACCCAGCAGACCCGATCCAGAATCCCTAAACCAGCAGACCACAAATCCCTTAACCACAGACCCGATCCAGAATCCCCTAAACCAGCAGACCAGATCTAGAATCCCCTAAACCAGCAGACCCACGATCCAGAATCCCCTAAACCAGCAGACCTGATCCAGAATCCCCTAAACCAGCAGACCCGATCCAGAATCCCT